>JAIPRM010009779.1:0-14412 GCA_025469315.1 Stegophylla sp. TES_Ste_2020 | reverse complement strand
ATTTTGGGTAGTTTTTTCCAAAAAAAAAATTGAAGAATTGAGAAATTCAAAAAATGATCTCTCTAAAGTACAATCTAGAGGCAAATCCGGTTTCAAAAAGTTATTGATCGAAACTTTGGACAAGTATTTCTATATGAAAAGTTGTACACAGAAAAAAAAATAAATAAAAAAAATAAAAAAAAATAAAAGAATAAAAATAAATAAACATCATTGTAAAAACACTAGCTTCTTCACTTCATTCAGAATCTAAAATTAAAAATTAAATTGGATAAAAACTAGCAAAATATAAGTTTATTCCAAAATATTATATTTATCCCAAAACTAATCAGATTTTTTTGAAAAATTATGAAAATTTCAAGTTTTTAGTTCAATAAGTTTCGGAGTTATGGTGAAATTAATAAAATCAATTATGTAAATGAAAATCTTATTTACGTCATATTTTGCTGATTTTATTCAATTTTTCGACAGGTCTTCCTCGTTTTTGTAAAATTATTGAAAATTTTGAAAAATGATCCCTTTATGTACCACCCAGATATGATTTCTGATCTACACAATAATTATGTAATTAAGTTTTTTACTAGGGTTTTTATATATCTTTATGCGCGTGCTAACCATAGCATTTGTTATTTTATTGTTTAACATATAGGCAATTAATCATTAAGTATACGAATACAAAAAAATATGGTTCGTCGATAATATTTCGGAGGGAGCCGGACCTCATGGATCCCCCCTGGCTACGTCCTTGCACCCATCAAGAGTATTTAAATCGAGGAGCGAAGAATATCCGTATATAAGTATGTTTGACTTTCTTGTCTATACTTTACTTATCTTTGATTTATTTTACTTTATTATACTTAAATTTACCTGACTTTATTTATGTTCCATTACTCTTTAATTGACTTTCCTTTAATACATTTTTCTTTACTTCACTTTACTTTAATTTATTTATTTTTTATTTAATAAATAAAAAAAATAAAAAAATTAAATGGTTAAAGAACCAAAATTGATTTTCAGATATTCCCTTACACCTAATGAATATGCCATAAATTATTTCAAATTACAATAAAATACATATAAACATCAAAATGAATACCTAATAATAATAAAGCGGTTTTAATTATCCTAAATCAAGATATTATAACATAATAAGTACTCATGTATGTCTTGTTACCTCTGGTCAGTCATGGTTGAAAAAAATGCAAAATATTTAATTTACCAGAAAAGGTTTGATGCCGGGTACCGCCGCATTCGAACTCCAAGACACTCCGAAGATACGCCTTGAAAATCGATGAAATAGGCAATATTTAACATAATATCCAAATATATTAAATTTTCAAAATAGAAAAATTAGAAAACTATTGATGAGTGAAGATTTTACATATACCATAACCGGAATTTTCATAAAAGTGAAATATACTTTTTTAACTTCAAAAATAATGTAGATAGAACTTGAAACATTCAGAAACTACTGAAAATGATCACGAGAACATTTCATAAAAATTTCAAAAACATTTGAATCCTAAAAATTTTGAGTTAAATATAGCATCATTTTAAAAATATTGGGAATTTCTCGTTTTTTGTTAAGTTTTTGTGTAATACAATTTAGGGTTAAGTTATAAACTTAACTTATACTATAAATATTTACCTTGAAGTAAAATTAAGTACAAACTTGTTTTAGAAATATTATTGGTTTTGAAAACCAATAGCCACTAGGTATTATTAGCTCAAGACCTAATAATTATAATACAATATAGTTTTAGATAATTTTTAAGATTATAAAAAGTTTTTCATACTTTAAGTAATAGTTTTTTTTTATTATGAATTAACATATATGCATAAATATAAAAAGCCGGACATACTTCTCACGATGGGTGTTCTTCGCACGACGGATGGGATTTTCTTGACAAGTGTATTGAATTTTAAAGAAACGATAAATCATTTCTTCAATAAAATTATTCTGAACGAAAGAAGTTAATAATATAAGAAAAAAAAAATGCAAAAATTCGGAGTGCTGAGCTGTAATCGAACCCGGTACTGTCGCGTGCAAGGCCAGCGGTTCCATTTCCACTAGGTCACAATACATTACTTGACCTTGTAGGTGAAATAGTAGGTATTTAGTATAATAACCGAAAATATTGAATTCTCAAAATAGAATAAAATAGTTAGATAACTATTGTTGCACGTGGATTTTAATTCACACCATCGTATTCAGCGTCGAAAAATACATAAAATGAAAAAAAGAAGAAAAAAAAAGAAAGAAAAAAATAAACATCATTGTAAAATCATAAGCTTCTTCATTTCGTTCAGAATCTAAAATATCATAAAAATGGGATTCACGATATTGAAGTTATTCAGAAAAATATATCTTAAAAATAGTAGTTATTTATATATTTGTATTTTCTATGTTCGGATGTTCCACTAACAAAAGTATTTCTTATTCATTTATTATAGTCAAATGTAGACAATATTTTTTGTATATAATGAAGATAAATTTATCTATTTGACAACACTGTAAATAACAAAGTATCGAATAAAAATCATCGGGACATTCAGGAATGGGCAAGATACTCAAAAAAAGGATACAAGATACAAGATACAATTCATAAATGTTAAAAGATACAAGGTATAAGGTATAAATTTATCTAAGATACGTATCTCAGATACAAGTATCTAAGATAGTGCCCATTCCTGGAGACATTGATAACCTCGATGAAAAACATTAGGGCCGCAAACATCGTTGTCAAATATCGATGTGTTTTGCCATAATCTCTAATTAAGGTTTGTGATTTTAGGGATCAGTTGAAATAGTTTATGAAGTAATCGAATTCTTTTTTGACTTTGCGAACCGATTGTAGTATGTTATTGACCGTTTTGTGGAAATAATCGACGTGAGGTTTCAGCTGGGCGTCTTGCTCCGAAAGCTGAACTCCGTCCTCCACCGGGGGTTGGTTTGTACTCTCAGCAGGGGGATCACTCTCAATGGAACGCTTGTAAACGTGTTCCTGGACACCATCATCGGTAGAGTTTACCGCAATCCGAATACCAAACGTCCGGAATCTGTCGACAATCGATTTGCTGACCTCTCCCGCGGTGCAGGAAATGTTTGCATCCGAAGTTGACGTATCACTGAAGATTTGGAGCTTGAATCGGATGTATTCGGATATGAGAGGCTCGAGAGCCTGGGGAAAGTCGTCTACGGAAACTAAAAAAATCTTGATAAATTCATCTGCAATTTTACTGCCGATCGGATTATTAGCACCATAAACGTTCCTGACGTCGACGCATAGCGACCAGGCTTCGTAGTATATGACCGCGACAGAGAACTTGAAGTACACGTCATACAATGCGTACACGGATTCAGGCCCGGTCACGGCGAAAGTCACGTTGCGAAACGCGTAACCAATATTTTTGATCTCACCTTTCCAGTACACGTTCACCGCGTCTCGATACAGTTCAAACTGTTCCATGTTCTGCCGGTATTCGGCGTTCAGCACATGCATTTTGGTCCACTCGGTTAACGTGCCCGGACCTCGCCCGTTCACCAGCCGATCTACGAGCTCTTGAAATTCAGTGTGTTTTCCTGCGGTCTCGGAATTCAGGTTGTTGAACAGCAGGTACTTATATCGGGGCCGCGAACAATGCTCCAGCCCGCACTCGTTCAACCGGACCATGATCAGGTTCAGCTGCCGTTCCAGTTCGTCATACGGTCCTTCCTCCCACAGACGACTTCCCACGAACATCGCCATCGGGTAAAGGTCAAAAGTCATCGAATCGATGAAGCGGTCTCGGAAATTGTCGGACGTGGTGTACAAATATCGCATGACGGACTTGATGTATTTTCCCGTCTCTAGTACGTTCTGTCGACCGGATCCGATCATTTGTCTATCAGCAACATGTCCTTCACTCACCTCGAGGGCCGCCTCGAAACACAACTGGTAAAGACCTATCAAGAACTCGCAAACGTTGTTCGACGATTGGTCGTCCGCGTCGCTATTGATCACATTTTCTACCGCGGGCAGTATTCCAGTGCTTGGCGCTTGGTTCTCGGTGGCGAACCTAGGCTCTGGTATCTGGTCCTCGTCGGCCGGGATGCAAAGTTCATTTTCTACGAACGAGTACAATCGTTGACGATCGCGCGCGTGAGGCATGTAATACTTTTGACGGTCTACGTTCAGCAGCCGGTACGACCGAACGAAACACCGGTAATGCTCGATCTTGTTAAGAATGGCTGCCAGGAACTCTTCCAGTGACGACTGCGCGTGCGTCGGGACCACGGTCAAGTTGAAGTACGGCATCTGGTTCGGCGTCTCGGATTTTTCCGCGACGTTGGCTTCGGCACACGTCTCGCAGGCCCTCTCGATGGCCTGCCTCTCGGCCAACGTCAGTTGTTCGCCGCTGCGGGCCAGCAAATCGAAAGCTTCGGCAAGCGCGGGTGGCACGCGGGTGTACTCGACGAACGCGAACCGCAGCGCGCCGAACCCAATGGCGATCTCGTCGGGCAACACATCTTCGGGCCCGTAATCCCCCAGCACCAACGCGATCTTGTCACACAACAGCCGTAACAGTCCGTTGTGCACCACCCGCTGGTACCACAGCATCACGTCAAGATGGTGCGCGTCGGCCACCAGGCCGGCGAGCCGCGCGTTCACGGGGGACGGCCGCGCGCCCGGCGCACTGCACTCGTGGAGTACGTGCAGGCCAGACAGTTCGCGGGCCACCACGTCTTCGGGGCCGGATGCCAGCACGTGGAGCAGCAACATGCGATCCACGTCACACCGGTCCAGATGCGATTCTAAACGAAAGGGCCGCAATCGGAGCAAGAACGCGTCCACGTTCGCGAGTTCTGGAGCCGTGTAACCGTAGAACGTCGGGTTGTCGCGGTACGGACGATTGACCACGTCGCAGTTCAAGGCCCGGAACTTCTGGAGCGCGTTCACGGTGCGCAGCAGTCGGGATATGGCCGGTTCGTCGCCGAGGTCGTCGTCCGCCGTCTTCAACAGGTACCGCAGCACCAGACAGTATTCCACTAAGATTTTCAGCAACTCTATGTTCAGCTGTCCCGTCGAGTACGTGTACGCGTCCGCGATGCCGAATAGCACGTCCATAAAGCGCGCGACGTACGCTTCCCAGCGAAACAGGCTCGCGTCCAACCGCAGGTGCGTCCACACGTGGTGGTCGTACCTGACCCGCAATCGCTCGGGCTGGTAAAACGTGGGAACGCGTTCTACGAACCGGGAAATCTCGTTCTGTAGCCAACCGGCGAACAAGCAACTGCTCCCGGTGTATAACTTTGCGGAACGCTTGTAATTCATTGATAATTGATCGACGACGCCAAGTGAGTAAAAAGTGTCTTCCACTTCGTCGTAAAAATAAATGTTCATCACCGGTTGGAATCCTATACAAAAATAACTCACAACATCGTTCGATCGACTCGACGATATAGGATCTAATGGCTTGAGGACGGTTTGAAGTTCCGACAATTTGTCTGCTGACACTCCACCACCGTGTAGCCGCATCGGCCACATAGACACCCAGCATATTATTACCTGCAAAAATCGTATCGTATCGTGAAACGGCATTTTTTTTTTTACGCGGTATACGAGAAATTTTCCAAAACCGTAAACGTTTATAACGATTACTATAATAATTATTATTGCGTTATACTTTCTGCGTGATCGCGTGTTTAAATTGAGTTGGTTTTCTTTTTTTTTTTTTTAACTTTTTTACTAACACTTGTCGGCGATTCCTCGCGCGAGCCTAAACGCGTATGTGTGTGTTTAAAGAGCTGCGGCAGCGATGCTAACAGGTGTTTTGAAATTCAGTGATTCTCAACAGAGCCGGATTAAGATGGGGCTGATGGGACTGTAGACCAAGGCCTCCAAAAAAATGTCGTAATTAGAATTCTTCTAAAATAAAATAAGTGCAGTTTAAAAAAAAACCGGACATATTTCGCACCATGGGCCAGTTTTTTATGGTGGCCAATTTTTTCTCGATGTATAGATTAATTTTATCGTGATGGAGAGAAAACTTTTTTTAACTGGTAGTCTAATACATATTATATGTAAGTAATTAGCTGTTTATATAGTCCTAACCTAACTTCAGTATTCGTTGATTATATTAATTATATTTACGATTATAAAGACGTTATAGTTTTCATACTCTATTTAATACACAGAGATAGTATGATAAGACAGCAACTACTATATTATTATATCTATCTCAGTATTAGCAATGACATTATATTGATATAAATTATAGGTGACTAGTACTAAATAATACAATATTATTTTAATTGAAAGTATTTATTACTTAGGTGTCTTGTTTCCATATCATGTATTTATAGTTATTGTTCGTACATACACTAAAAATAAAAAGAAGAATATTTGATAATAACTACTAATAATTAAGATTCGATCAAAGTTTTAATAATTTTAAATTGATTCAAGACAGGCTAGTGATTTTCAGGGAGGGCAAATCCCACCCGTGCCCGCTGTGATGCCACGACTGGCCTTGGAGGACAAAAGTACGGCATAGATTATAGAGGTCGGTAATATTTTCGATGGAAAGAGCAGTTTTTTTAAAAATTTACAAAATTATAATGTTCAATGAGCCTCATTTCTTTGAACAGACCTTCTTTTTTTGGTTTTTTAATTCGTCAATATGCTTTGTAAATGTCATTAAGTCATAATGAAAAAAATCTCAATACTGATGCATATTCTAAATAGTCTCTTGGGGCTCCAGAGCCGCAGGTTGCCGACCCCTGTTATAGCGAAAAAATAAAATAAAGAAAAATGTATATGGTATAGGTATCTACATCATTGTAATCAAATATTAACACCAATACATTATTTACTTTGCTCGAAATCCCAATTCGTAAAATATTTCAATTTAATGTGATTTCTGATTTTAATTTTCTACTTACTTTTTTGAAAGAGTGAATAATTTTAGTTGTAAGTCACAACAATTGTAATGCCAGTTTTATTGTATTTTTACCTAAACATTAATTAATTCATAAAAATAATGAAACAAATTCTTTTTGGTAAAAGAATGTGTTTAAAGTTATAATATAAGTAATAAAATCACGTTGTCTAAAATGTCCAGTTCTGGCAGGAAATCACTTGATTGATTTTCTGTGATCGCAATATGAAATATTATAGGTTAGTTATCATCAAATTCATACTATTAACTAAATCTACAATTGGGTCTCATTAATCCAAATGAGTTTGAAAAGTGAAAAGTGTTTACAAAAAGAAAAAGAAAAAGAAAATGAACATCATTGTAAAATCATAAGCTTGTGCCCTCTACTCAGAATCTAAAAATTCATCTAAGGAGAGGATCTATCCCCTATACCCCTCCCCCCCGTGAGAACGCCCATGCATTTAAAGTATTTGGTTATATTCTTTTAATAATTTTTACAATTCTTCTAAAGTTATAAATAATCCTGTAATTTTAACGTTATACGCTTACGTGGGTTCATTTTTCATACGCACTTTTGAGAAGTTAATATGAAACACGCAGTATGAAACGATACGATCTCCCTATTATTGTTTAATGCGCAATAATTATTATTGTAGACACACAATTTACAGTCGTAATCTATATAATATGCAATCATATCTAAATGAAGTACACAAGCTAAGTGCTACTGTGATTATATTAATGATTATATCTGTTAATATTATTGTGCTGGTCCATAGGAAAATAATGTAGTGTTGTGATAATTTTCAAGACCATTTGGATTACCACGTCTTCGCATTAGCTTCTCTTCGAATTAATGCTCCTTTCACACTCATTCAATAGTCCAGTTCAATTTTCGTTATTCCAAAATCTATGTTAACACTCACCCTTGGCACTGTTGAATTATTTAGGAGACCGATGATGTTAAATATTTTACAATAAAATTTTTTTTCTTCTCGACATTTTCAATAATACTAGATGTTAAATGTATGCAGAACGATTTATAAAAAAACATTTAAATAAATTATTCGATAATTTATAACAAACATTTACAACATTCAAAATAGTATATATTTCATTTTTTAATTGCACAATTTATTTTATTTTCAGAGCTTAAAGAAAAATATAACTTACATATTATATTTCTAAATGGCATAAATTAAAAGAAGCAATTTAAAAAAAGCTGGTAAGATAATGGTGGTGGAAATTTATCCTCACTTCGTTATCGTCACTTCACTTCTTGAACCACATTTTGGCGGTAATTTGGTATTAGATGGTTGTGTAGAATATTGAGTAAGTATAATATTTTTACGGTTTGGTAATGTAGCTGGAATCGTTTGTGTTATACATATGATATTGTTCTGAATGAAAGCAACGATAAATTATTGCGTACAAAAGCGATTCGCCGAAAGTTTCTTCAGCTCTTACCTGCAGTAGTATATTACCTATGAGCTATAAATAATAATTATTATTATTTGTTATAGTTGTATTGACACTCGTGGTTTTGATAAGATTATAAAAATATTTCCAGTATTTACTTCTTACAAATTTTATAAAATTTTGATTTCAGTAAGTACCACAGACAATGAAAAGGTCAATTTTTATTTCAAATTAAAACTACCAAATAAAATAAATCACTTAGATTTATTTTATTTAGAAGTTTCCCTCTGATAATAAAGGTAGCGCTAAACATGTCGGACCGTCTTTTTTAAGATCACGCTCCAGTTTTTATTATCCATCTTGGTGGTTGCCTTACAAATGTATTGATAAGTTCATTCAGTGTTATGAAAATCGAAGTTTCACCTTTTATCACATTAAAAAAATTAAAAAATTATCGAGAAAATTGCCTATTTTTCGAACCAGTGACCACTATGCATAACTATACATTTCCATGAGAAGGGTTCAAACTCCATGACCCCCCCCCTTGAGCACGCCCATGGTGCAAAGAATATCGGAATTTTTTAAAACGTAACTACGATTTGTTCAAAATGTTTTCTTTTTCATACAGTTGTATTATAACGACAATTGAATAATTATCGGATAGTCTATATGAATCATCAGATACCTACTTAAATATAATGGCTTCTATCATATCATTCGTACCATATTACTACAAGGTAATTTATAAAATACAATTATTACGTTAATAAATAATCAATCAAGCAAAGCAAGTCATAACAGTCGGCCATAACAAAATACCTACTGATTTTATTGTTATTTGTATGTAGATACATACCATTATTATGACGTGTCATGAATATAATGTTATTCCTTGTGTATGCAAAGTGCAAGATAAATAAAGTACAAATTAGATGATTCCTAAAATTTGGCTAATTTACGCCTTTATTGATAACTAGTATTAATAGGTAGTTGATAAAATATGGTGTTTTATGATTTCATACCATACATTTTTTTTTATTGATACCCGAAAAAAATTAATTATAATACAACGCGGAAATCTAAAACGTAGGTAATACTAGTAATAATAATATTATTTCCTTTGTAAATTCATGAACATTCATTAAACGTCCATTAACTTAAAATCAAAACTTTATGTGTAGGTTAAATAACTCACATTTATGGATTGAAACTGGTTTTAAACCGGTTAAGTTCATACTTTTAACATTTTTTAATCCAATTACCAATAAACCCTAACTTCCAGAAAATTGACACAAAAACTGATTTAAAATTTCTTAAACGTGTTTAAAAAAAATCCTTAAACAATAACCGATATTTTATAAAAACTGATTAAATTAACCCTAACCGAAACCAAATATTATAACTGCTTAAATAAACCCTAACCGCAATTCGGATAATGTAAAAACCAGTTGAATTAACCCTTACCAAAACCTAAAATTGTAAAAACCAATTAAATTAACCCTAACCAATACAAGAAATTATAAAAACTGGTTAAATTATCCCTAACCACAAACCTGCAACTATAAAAATGGGTTAAATTAACCCTAATCGAAACAGTAAAAAATCCTTTGGTCTTAGTCCCTGTTTACATTTGATATTTAAGACGAAAGTTATACCACTACTAAGTTAAAAAGGATTGCTCTGCAATCTACATTTCCTAAATACTTCACTTTTAATGTTAATTTTTAATATAAATATACCACACCTAATCGTCCTTGTCAAATGATGACATCAAAACGGTGTGCCTAGGAACTTAAAACCATTATCCAGGTACATAGGATGGTGCTAGATGGGTTTCAGTTGAAATTATGAAATCAAAACGTATAATTTAGTAAAAAAGAGCATCATCATTTTAGCATAGAATTAGAGTAGGCAGACAATTTAGATGTTTAATTATTGTTTTTATTTATTGACATGAGTTACTTAGTTACCAATTCAGTTTTCATGAATTCAAGTATCAAATTGTTTACTAAAAAAAAAAAATTAATTATTGAATAATAGTTTGGTAAAAAGCAATAATTTCCATAGATTAATTTATTGTTCATTTACATTTAAAACTTGTTGAATTTTACTATCTACTTGAATAATATTTTCAACAGAGAAGAAACATAATGTGTACATACAACAAACCACTCAATAACATAATATTGAATTAGGTATACTTTTGACCAACATAAATTACGTGTTCGTTAAAACCATGTGAGACGGTAAACTGTAGTCTTTTGTTTTATTAAAATATTTTCATCGTTATGCGTAACCACCGTAGACATGTAAACATACAATATTATTTTCGCACGTACCGTTTTTTCGAACGTATAGATGAACGTAGGCATAACCTAGTAAAAGAATTTAAGCACACTGGCAGCTCGTGAATTTTCAAACCCACGAAATAATCCGACCGCAGCGAATCGCGCG
Organism: Stegophylla sp. TES_Ste_2020; assembly: GCA_025469315.1. Lineage (NCBI taxonomy): Eukaryota > Metazoa > Arthropoda > Insecta > Hemiptera > Aphididae > Stegophylla > Stegophylla sp. TES_Ste_2020. The sequence goes on along the minus strand of JAIPRM010009779.1, from coordinate 3,621 downwards.
TTGCCGTCGAATCACATCGGTTCGCCACTGATATTTGATCGTGCGACAATTGGCAACATACGACAATTGCATATAGAAGGTAAAATCGATATCCATAATATATATATATATATATTGTTTATTTTAGATAACTATAAAAATTATTAAATATCACGTTAGCCTTAATTAGTCAATAATAGTTATATTAATATTAATATAAATTCGTTTTCGAAGATTTTCAATATCGAAATTCTCCATAATGTATTTTTAAAATTTATTAAACATTAAATTAACAATATATGTTTAAATGTTTAATGTTCAACATTTTTTGTGATTGAGATGTAAATATTAAATTTTATCGAATTTAATTTTAAAATTTCCAATTTAATATGATTATCACAATTCAAAATATATAATGTATATACATATATTATAAGTGTAACATATAATACATATTTTATTCAATTTCATATACATATGATTTCTGGACCCCACTGAGAAGACTCGTATGGGGCCCAAATATATATATTAATAATAATAAGATGTGAATTGCTGATAAAAAAAAAAAAAAATGTCTGGACGTATATCACACCATGGGTATTATTCGCTCTTCGGATAGGATACTCGTGGTGGATATGATGAGTTTTAAATTTCTTCAATAAAAAAGTTCTGAGCGGAGTTTTAATGTAAGTCAATTAAAGTTGATTTGAAATGGAATATTTCAAATGCTATATTTCCAAAATTAATTAATATTTTATCCCCTTAGTAATAGCATTTAATTGGAATTTTTTGGCAATCTACATGGAAGAAAATTTCAAGTTATTGATACTATTAGCTTTGGAATTACGACTAATTAACTAAAATTGATTTCATGAAAATCTAGTTAACCGCATATTTTATCATTTTTACACAAATTTTCAATAGTTTTTTCCTTGCTTTTCTAAAAAATTTTGAGGAATTGACATGTTTAAAGTATCATCTAGATAACATTTCTGATTTATGAAGTGACAATACTAGACTTTTGGACAAGTTTTATTTTATGAAAAAGTGTTACTAAAAAGTTTACTACAGAAAAATATAAAATGAATAAATTATCACTTGATAAATTTTCTCACTATTAGAGTTGAGCATAATACAATTAATTTATCCACATAAATTATCTGGATAAATAATTTATTTTCATTTATCTTATCTAAACAGATTAAAATATAAGTACTTATATGATATTATACTTTATATTTCAGTTAAATATTGATATCATCTATACTAAATGATCTAGATAAGTATATTTCAAATTCAACTTTTAGATTCTGAATGAAGTGAAGAAGCTAGTGTTTTTACAATGATGTTTATTTTTTTTTATTTATTTTTTTATTTTTTTTTATTTTTTTTCTGTGTACAACTTTTCGTATGGAAATACTTGTCCAAAAGTTTCGATCAATAACTTTTTGAAACTGGATTTGCCTCTAGATTGTACTTTAAAGAGGTCATTTTTTGAATTTCTCAATTCTTCAATTTTTTTTTTGGAAAAAACTACACAAAATTTGACAAAAAACGACTCGAAAACCATTATTTTTTGATCAGAATTTTATGAAAATTTAAACATAGATAGAAAATCCTATAAAAAAGATTTTGGCGCAAGAAAATTTTTGAAAATGTGAAAAAAAATTTTGGACATTTTTTGAAAATTTTTTTTTTTTTATTATTAACTTTCTTCGTTCAGAATCGTTTTACTGAAGAAATGATTTATCGTTTCTTTAAAATTAAATACACCCGTCAAGAGAATACCACCCGTCGTGCGAAGTACACCCCTCGTACGAAGTATGTCCGGCTTTTTTTTTTTTAAATTTGTATTTTATACTGAAAAAAAAAAATACTAACTTCTAACTTCTAACTGAAATTATATTATTTATTATTCAGGCAAACTTGTTTATTTAATAATATCACTTTTGTCGATTATTAGTTCACATTTTGTACATATTATGCAATGTTCGTAGATATCCAGGTTTTCTCATTTAGAAATTGATAAAAATTAAGATATGATTAGATACTAAATTAATATGATCAAGACGTAGTCGTCGTACAAAAAACATTCTATACGGAGAACACGTTACGCGGGTTTGATGTTTATGATAACTTCTTTTTGTGATTGAAATTTGATTCGTATGCCTTATGCCTTATGTAGTTTAAGAATAGGTACTTAACTTTATAATGCAATGGAATCAAAATTAAAAATCAAATTAAAAATTGTTTTTAAAATTTTGAATAAATTAATGTAAAATAATAGGTAATTAATATGATACCGAAAATATTGAATTTGTAAAAAAAAAATAAAATAATTAGAAAACTATTTATGCGCGTGGATTTTAATTCTCACCATCGTATTCAGCGTCGAAAAATACATAATATAGCGTAAAAACATTACCTACCAAACCTTTTGGGTGTTAATTAAAAATGCATCACAATAATTTGTCTGTACTTTCTCCGATTTTTTTTCAATCAAACCCTTGTAAATTTTTAATTCATTTTCCAAAATTTATTACACCAAAATATTTACAATAAAATTCTCTATCTAGGTACCAAGTTTCAAAAAAATCGGTCAAACCAATTTTCTTTAATGTACTTTAAAGTGTGTAATTTCAGGTAAAACCAACAAATTTCATTAAAATTTTAACTGCAAACGTTTATAAAGAAAAAAGTTGGCTTACGATTTTCGAGATTTTTTTTATATCAATTAGATATATATGTCAGTGAGGTCATATTACATTTTCAAGTCTTAATATCAAGAATCAAAAATTGAATTACATAAAAACTAACAAAAAACGAGAAATTTCTAAAATTTTTAAAATGCTGTACTTAACTTAAAATTGATCAAATCTTTTTGAAATTTTTATGAAATATTTTCGTGATAACTTTTAATAGTAAGTTGTGAAAGTTTCAAGTTCCTAGCTGCATTATTTTTGAATAATTTTTTGTTTTCATTATTTTTTTCGCTTGAAAAAAGATGATACAATAATAAATATAATTAAAAAACTAAAAACACGCTTTAATGATCAATCGAACTAAAAATGAAAAAAAATCATTCTTAATATAGGCAATAAACAGTGGCGTATTTTCAATTTTTTTTCTCAGGGAGAGAGGTCTATATTTTGCTAAGAAGTAAGTTTCTAATATTTCAGAAGAGAAACTAATTATTTTAAATTTTTTGTACATCATTACTCATTATTAATTAATTACAATGACTTGAAATTGTTTTTTTCCATATTGATAATAATTGAAATATGAATTAATTTTTTAGATTCTGAATGAAGTGAAGAAGCTAGTGTTTTTACAATGATGTTTATTTTTTAGATTCTGAACGAAGTGAAGAGCTTATGATTTTACAATGATGTTTATTATTTTTTTTTTTTATTTTTTTTCTCTTTCTGTGAACACTTTTTCGTATAGAAATACTGGACCAAAAGTTTCGATCAATATCTCTATAGAACCGGAATCACACCCAGATGGTACTTTAGAGAGATCATTTTTCCAATTTCTCAATACTTTTTCCAAGCGCGGTGAAAATATGTCGAAAAATTAACGAAAAACGGCAAAATTTGCAGTTACCGGCATTTTCGTAAAATTGAAAATTTATTTTTACCA
>JAIPRM010009778.1:0-14413 GCA_025469315.1 Stegophylla sp. TES_Ste_2020 | reverse complement strand
TAATAATAATAATAATAATAATATATTATCACACGCTGCGTGTTCTACTCGTTATTTCGCGTTCGGACGAATAATAACGATACATTATTTATTATTATGTGTAAGTATTCGAAAATGCGCGCTATGACGATATATACTTGCGGTTCTGAGAACCAGTGACGGTCTGCCCACGCCCTGCGTCGAGTTTCCGAGTAAATATTGTTGCATCGTTTGCTCGCGGGATCGAAAAGTCGAAATAAATAGTTTTTGAAAACAACGACGAACGATAATTGAAATAATGTGCAGCTCGGCAACACGGTGTTGACGACGAGATTAATATTATTTTAAGAGCACGAATTACAACCTGTTAAATTATTATTTAACGCTAACGTAACATTTTGCCGTCGGAAAAACCCTGAAATTACGGTCACTCGTGAATTCCCGATAAGTTAATAAAATATGTTAGGTACATAGATATGCGTATAGTATGTATGTAAATATGGTGAAACTATTCGTATAAATTCCGAAAAATTTCGCATAATTTAACCGGAGTACTTACCAGCCATTGGCAACTACTTTGTGTACAACATAATATTTCAGAAGCTTTTGCCAAATTGAATAATAATGTTTATTCCCAAAACGCATGCGAGTGTATAAATTTATTTATAAAAAAAAAATAATAAAAGAAAGAAATATCGTCCTTAAATTATGCACGGTAAGAGTATTAGACATAAATCGGAGATTGAAATGGTTTATGAAATCAGATAAGTTAATTTAGAGTTTTTTCAAAAGTTATAAAAACGAATTTTTTATTGTTGTTGTTAATATTTTATATTTATCTGTACGACAGATAAACTGTGAAGGTAGGGACTATATCATCATCTCGGTTTGTACTACAGGTATACCTAGCTAGAAGTAAAACATAAACTTGTTTAAGAAATAAAAAAAATGCATGTTCTCGTATCGGATAGGTATATAATATTACTTCATTACATATTCAAATATTTGTAAATGTTTCTAAACTCTGCGGTGGTAAAAATGGAATTCGTTTTTAAATCCTGTTTCGTTGATTTAACACTTCGTTTGACGAAAGGTGTTACAAATACATTATTTTGTGCGGCACAGTGATTCGAGTGTTGCAATAAAAATGTTTTAAATAAAAAACGTGTGTTATGATAGTAAAATCTCATTACTATTACGAATCAAATGTTTCTCGAGTTGTGTTTATACATTTTTTTTTTTAAATATTCAGTTTTAGATTTAACAAAATTAAATAAATATTTCAATTAAACACGAATCGAATTTTAAAACGGTAATTGCTATCTATATATACATGGGTAATCAAACAATTTTAATTTCTATTCGTTTTATTGCTTCCAAGTACCACATATTTTTATAGGAGTCCGTCATGACGACAGCGGCGACGGAGAAAGTATTCTAAACGGAATTTGCGAGAATAATTCGACATGCACGTAATATCAAGGTCTCTGAAAATATACAAAATTCCCGAACAAAAAACATTTTTGTAATATATTTTACTCGGGTTGTACATAATAAAAACTCAGACATTTTTTAACGGTTTTATTTCTTTGCATTTTTTTGGTATTGTAAAGAAATCGACTGAACGCGGCAACGCACCGACCACCGCCGCCGCCGCGCCGCGCCGATGAGACGTGGGCGTAGCCATACGTCAGTCGCATTTTTGGGGGATCCCTCGCTGCAGGATACCAAAGTAATTTTAAATCTTCTTGACTCCAGCCGCGGGGGAAAAAATATTTATAAGACCCCTCGCGGATTATCCCTATCGAAAAAAAAAATATTAAATAATTTATTCGTAATAATAATAAGTCATTAAGTACCTATAGGAACACACACACCCTGTGCACATATTATTATTATTATTATATTTACCTGTGCTTTAATATTAACTTAGACATAAAACGAAGCGACTTAGTGTATATGATATTATTTTAAATAACGATAACACCGGTGTGATTAATCGCTGTAGACAGAGGAAAGAAAAATACGTTTTAATAAAAAAAAAAATACATAGTATATACTATGTTATAAAAATAAATAGTGACTCGACGTTTTCAAAAAACCGAAGGTATCCGATTTAAATCTCGAAACCAGTTCTTCACTCGCTACACAGCAATAATCTGTTATACACTGCTTTCGTTGATAAAGCTACTTCTGCAACGAGCATCAAAGTAACATGAAAACAAAACCGGTATTTTCAATTACTCGCAAATTCTTTAAAAATTTAGTAAACCGATAAAAGCCTCATCGAACCGTGAATTATATCGACAAAGAACTCACGAATTTAAAAATCTTAAATCGGACTCAATTAAAATAAAAATAAAACATTTTTGTGCAATTCTTAATAGTAAGAGAGAAAATTTTTTTAAATAAATTAGCATTTAAAAATAAATGTCTGGCCATATATTCTTCGTTGATATTATCACAAATATTCGATAATAATTTCCATTATATTTACACGTGTTGTCAGTATACAGGTATCGTGTACGTATTTCAGAGTTAATTGGCTTCCATTTATTCGTAATACAAATGAGTAGGTACATACTTTAAACTGGAATAAAAACAATAAATTTCTTTGTAGATAATTTAAATTTCCTATGGGTAGTGTATTGTCGCTGTTTTTTCAAATTAAAATTATAACAATAGAAATTCTTCTTTTTCATTGTTTAACGAGAAATAAAAGTTTGGAATATAAGAAAATAACTAAATATAATCCGTCCAACATTTAATTGAACCAGATTCATATAGGTACTCGAGATCAAAGTGTGCCAGTCGTATAATAATAATAATAATAATAATAATAATAATAATGATGATATTTTCTTTCTAATAGCGTCATCTTCGTAATAATTGCTTTCGGCTTCGGTTCCATCGACGCAACCTTCAAAACTCTTCACGCGCGTATGTCCACAATCGGCAAGTCAATGGCTGAAAGGCGCAATATAGATCCAAACATATAGGTGATACTCAATGCCCAGGGGAACAAGACACTTTTAATTATCTATCGTGTTTCTTATAACTTTGTATTGTGCGCTTAGGAATTCGGTCCTCTGCGGTACAGAAGAAAATGCTTTTTGGCGCCTGCAGTGCGATGGATTTTAATTAAAAATTCGATATCACAACACCCGTTTTGCCGTTTCGTATTGGCTTACACACTCACACATACACATAGAGTATTATTCCATTATTATTACTATTATTAATATTACCATCGTCGTCGTGTTTCATCGACAACAACAACAATGCGTAAAACGTAACAATAACGTGAGAATGACTGGCGACGTCGTCGTCCACATCATCATCATCATCATCATCATCATTGTTGTTGTTTAGAGGGTACCTACTCAAAACCGTCGCGGTCACACATACCAATGCACGAGGATTAACACACTTACGGGAGGATATGCTGCGTGTGAGTACAGTGTGCGCCGCGTATAGGGGGAAGAGGGGCGTACGAAGAAAATCTTGAAAAGATTAATAACATTTCCCAATCGAAAGGAGTTTCCGCGACGGGCTCCGTCGTGTTTAGAGAAAAAAAATGTTATTGTAGTGAAAGTATTATGTAATATGTAATAACGCATACTAGGTACACGGAATCCGTTATAGTATTTATTTTGCCCAACACAAATTCTTTGAATTTTTATACAATTTCACCGGATAATAATTATTAATCGTCGTGTTATTCTGAATTTACAGTATGCATTGGTACCAACGGTCGCCTGTCTGTGCCGTCGAATCGGGACCATCATTATCGGAACCTCAGGGACCGATACACCAATTGCACCTACGTGGATGGCAACCTGGAACTGACGTGGTTGCAGGACGAACACTTGGATTTGAGTTTTTTGCAACACATAAGAGAAGTGACCGGTTACGTGTTGATCACTCACGTAGACGTCAGCAAAATCGTGTTACCCCGATTGCAAATTATTCGGGGTCGAACGCAATTCAAATTGGCCGTCAAGGAAGAAGAGTTTTCGCTTTTGGTCATGTTATCAAAAATGAACAATCTCGAATTACCAGCTCTGAGAGGTAAGAGTTTCGAACATTTCCGTATGTGTGCAATGTGCATGACATGGTTTTCTCATGGTTTTTTTTTTTTTTTTTACTCATTTCTATTGTAGACATCTTAGCCGGCAACGTGGGCATGATCGATAACTATAATCTATGTCACATGCGCACCATTAACTGGGATGAGATCATCACCGGCCAGGGGGCCAAGTCGATGTACATGTATAATTTTTCTAATTCCGAACGGGAGTGTCCGCCTTGTGACAAGTCGTGCCAGGGGGGATGCTGGGGCGAAGGACCGCATAACTGTCAGAAATTCTCAAAAATCAACTGTAGTCCCCAATGTTACCAAGGTCGATGTTTCGGCCCTAAGCCTAGAGACTGTTGTCATTTGTTTTGTGCCGGCGGTTGCACCGGACCGAAGCAAAGCGATTGTCTCGTAAGTATTCTAATATTCGATGATAAAATATGCCGTTAAGTTACTTTTAAGTAACCGTTTTTTTTTCAATTTAAAGGCGTGCCGAAATTTTTATGACGACGGTGTATGCACTCAAGAATGTCCGGCAATGCAACGTTATAATTCCATAACATATTCCTGGGAAACCAATCCCAGCGGAAAATACGCTTATGGCGCGACTTGCGTGAAAAGTTGCCCAGAACATTTACTCAAAGATAATGGAGCGTGCGTGCGCAGTTGTCCGCCGAAGAAAAAGGTCAGAATCATACTCAACTTTATCTGCATAATTTATTTACGGATATATTGATAATATATTATGTACTTTTTACAGGCTGTAAATGGCGAATGCGTGTTGTGCGATGGTCCGTGTCCGAAAACGTGCGAAGGCGTGCCGACTATACACGATAGCAACATTGATAGCTTTAAAGACTGTACCGTGATTGAAGGCTCGCTAACGATCTTGGACCAGACATTTAAAGGGTTCCAACAAGTGTTTGCCAACTTCAGTTTTGGTCAACGCATCAAATCTATGCACCCTGACCGCTTAGAAGTTTTCAGCACGTTAAAAGAGGTGACGGGATATATCAATATACAAGGATCCCACGATGACTTTAAAAATCTCTCTTACTTCAGGTAATGTCTTTATATTTTTAAACGATATTATTTGTGCATTTGCTTTATCGTTTTACTTGATGTCATTAGAAATTTGGAAGTTATCGGCGGCCGTACTGTTACCGAATACTTTGCGTCGTTGTATATTGTGAAAACTTCGCTGACGTCGTTGGGATTGCGTTCGTTGAAGAAAATCCATTCCGGAAGCGTTGCAATATTAGAAAATAAAAGACTGTGTTACGCCCAAACCATAGATTGGGAATCTATAAAAAAATCAGTAGAGCATCCAAAGCTTTTGCAAAATAACAAAAACGAATCGTTGTGCAGTAAGTATTGGTGCACAAATATTGGCACAAATAGAATTATTTTGATTTACTGTGTTTTTGTATAGTCGCAGAACACGAAATATGCGATGCCGAGTGTTCGACGAAAGGTTGCTGGGGCCCAGGACCACATCAGTGTTTGTCTTGCAGAAACTTTCAATACGACAACCAGTGTCTACCGAATTGTAGCCACGTGCCTGGGTAAGTTTGTTAAGTTTTGCTAATTTTTGAGTGTCGTGTACTTATAAATATTATTTAACTATGTGAAGGCTCTACGAGGCCGGTGACAAAACGTGTGCGGCGTGTCATCCGGAGTGCGATGGCGGTTGTCACGGACCCGGTCCCGAACACTGCACCAAATGTCGCAATCTTCGCGATGGTATACATTGCCTGTCTCAGTGTCCAGTAAATAAATACAGTGCTAGTCAGTCCAGACCCAGCGTGTGTTTGCCTTGTCATGCAAATTGTGTAGGAGGTTGCAGTGGCCCTGATAACACGATCGGTCCTAATGGATGTCGATCTTGTCACAAAGCTGTTCTCAACGCTGATGCCTCAGTGGTAATTATTAATTTACTATGTAATTTATTTGTTTTGCATGGAAAGCATGTTTTTTCGTTTATTCTTAACCTCTTATCATATTATATCCATTTACGTTTAAAAATAAAAAATAATCAGGAATCTACAATTTACGTGAATCTCCAATAAATTTTCAAAATTCGAAATTTGTTATTTTAACTATAATTTTTTCTCTTCTAAAAGTATAAACACAACATTTGAATTCATATTCTAAACTGTGTGCGTTTCTGATTTTAGGAGAGATGTTTGCACAAAAACGAGACGTGTCCTAACGGTTATTATTACGAATGGGTCGGACCTCTGGAACAGGGTGGCGCCGCTCTTCGTGCGTTGGCTGGCAAAGCCGTGTGCAGAAAATGCCATCCACGGTGTCTAAGGTGTACGGGTTTCGGGTTCCATGACCAGGTGTGCCAACGTTGCGCGGGTTTCAAACGCGGAGATCAGTGTGTAGACGATTGCCCGATCGAATACTACGCCACGACCAACACGTTGTCAACGGGCGAAATGGAACGAGAATGCATGCCTTGTGACATTCTGTGCAGAGGATGTCACGGGCCGCACGCGTCACAGTGCCATGCTTGTCGGCATTTCAAAATATTCGAGGTGAGTACCACCCACCACTATATACTGGTCGCGTCCGTGTGTTTTAAATTGTTTTTCTAAATTATAAATGACGTTTTTCTTTTCGACTTTTCAGCCCAGTGCCAATCCTCTGGATAACCGTACAACGTTTAACTGCTCCGGTCCTATTTGTCCGTCATTTGCACCGTACAAAGTGTATACGAAGGACGATCCGGACCCATACTGTTCCGCCGATGACGTTCGAATGGCTTCTAAACTGTAAGTTCACCGTCGACATTTCCGTAGTTTCTTGATGTCATGTGTGTTCAGTTTTTAACCGTTGTCGATATTGTTTTGTTTTTTACTATATACACAGTAGTGATTCTGATCAAATTCCGTTGATACTAAGCGCAGTGGTGGTTTTCACGTTTTTGGTCATGGTTTTGTTAATGATCCTCGTTTGGCACTGGAGACGTCGTGCACGAGCTAAAGAGACTGCAGTAAAAATGACAATGGTTCTCACAGGAATGGAGGATAACGAGCCACTAAGGCCGTCGAATGTCAAACCAAATACGGCCAAACTGAGGATTGTCAAAGAAGTGGACTTGAGAATAGGTGCGGAACTCGGAAACGGAGCTTTTGGAGTCGTGTACAAGGTAGGATACTGAATGAATAAAATTTTATCTCATTTCTATATAATTTATTATGTTTGGATAAAGACTTACGAAAATATTCGCGCATAATAATTTATTATGTTAATTTATCCATAGGGTGTTTGGGTGGTCGAAGGAGAGAACATCAAAATACCGGTCGCTATAAAAAAGCTACACAAAAAGGACGACACGTGTGGTTACGAAAATACCAGCAAAGAATTTTTGGACGAAGCTTATATAATGGCCAGCGTCGAACACGACAACTTGGTCAAGTTGTTGGCCGTATGTATGACGTCCGAAATGATGTTAGTGACTCAACTAATGCCACTCGGGTGCCTGCTAAAGTACGTGCGAAACAACAAAGACAAAATCGGTTCTAAAACGTTCCTAAAATGGTGCACGCAAATAGCCAAAGGTTAGTGATCGGCATAAATATAATATACTGTTCCCAAGAGTGATTGTAATTATTTGTAAATTTCTGCCATTCAAGGTATGGCGTATTTGGAAGAAAAACGACTCGTGCACAGAGACCTGGCAGCCCGCAACGTACTCGTCCAGAACACTAACTGCGTGAAGATAACCGATTTCGGTCTGGCCAAACTTTTGGATGTCGATCAACTCGAATACACTGCCGACGGTGGGAAAATGCCCGTCAAATGGTTGGCGCCGGAATGTCTCAAGTACAGAGTTTTCACACACAAGAGCGACGTTTGGGCGTTCGGTAAGTGATCGTGCTTGTACACAGCAGTCGATTTTACGTACGATACGTTTCTGAAAACTAAACTTGTTTATGATTTTACAGGTATTACCGTCTGGGAGTTACTGACTTACGGCAAACAACCGTACGAAAATGTTGACAAAAAAGAGGTGTTGGGTCTGCTGGAAAAAGGAGAACGTCTACCGCAACCGCCCATTTGTACCATCGACGTGTACATGGTAATGGTCAAGTGTTGGCTGATCGAGAAGGACAGCCGACCGAGTTTCGAAGAACTCGCCGACGAGTTCGCCAAAATGGCCATCGACCCAGGCAGATACCTAGTCATACCAGGCGATCGCTACATGCGACTGCCGTCGTACTCGTCACAGGTATGTTGTCGTCTACACTGTTATTAGCTGGGCTCGAGACTTATAACACTAAAAAATAGGTTAAAAAGGGAAAACAAGCACTATATTATGTTTTATAAATTAAAAATTATACTCTATTTTACAGTTTTTTAAAAAAAATTGATTGCAATATAATAAAACTAAATTTTTTTTATTGCTTTTTCATTGTATTGAATTTACCTGTAAATTGATTGTAATTCCCTTGAATATTTCTGCATTTTTTATTCAGTAAAATAAAATTAATACATAAATAAATAACAATGACTATATGTACTTTATGTAAGCAACATCACTACTAAAAATATCATCCGGAAATCCATTTTAATTCTTTATTGTCTTCAGTAACCATTAAAATGTGAGAAATTTTTTCAAAAGTGATAGACTACAATTTTTTGCTAATACCATATTTTAATCTAGACTGCATTTTTAATTCAGTTGGATCACGTAAAGTTAACCAAATAATAATTATAACCAGGGTTTGAGACTTTTAGACTTCATTTACATATTTGTTTAGAACACTCTAAAAGATAGTAGTTAACATACCAGGCATTGTAACGAAGATAAATATTATAAAATATATTTTATTGTACACACGCGATATTTAACTGTACATTAATATCTACATAATTTGTAACAGAAACACGAGTTAAATATATATAAGCATATGCACAAAATAATAATAAAAAAAAATGTACACAAAGATACCTAAATATCATAGAATAGTAAAAAATAACAAAATATAACAGTATAATTACAAAACTAGCAGAAAAAGAATTAAACATTAAAATATGCAAAAAACTTTTAGAATTACATTCATTTTTGTATAAAACAGATTTGTAGCTGACTCTGCCATCTTTTAGAGTTTTATAAATAAATATGCCAATGTTAGAAGTCTTGAGCCCTGGTTATTAGTACTATTGTTTCCGAGTTAGTGCGTTTTTCACACTTTTGTCTGCATTTTGTCCACAGGACGAAAACGAGATTCTATCGAACCTCGCGTCAGAAGGGGCCGATATGAGTATCATGGAAGCCGACGAGTATATGAACCCGAAAATGGGTAACAGCATGCCGGGGCCGTCTAGGCTAGGTTCGAGTAGCACGGCGGGCACCGATATGCTGGGGCCCACACACGGCCGGCACTGGGATCGCGAACTCAGGAAATTTGGCGACATACATAGAATAGGTAATAACAGTCGGACGGCCGACATTTATCGCACTCCTAGTCTACCTAAACGGCACTAAATCATAATTTCCGTTCGGGTGTTCGTTCAGATTGTGATACTTCAGACGATCTCAGTAACGGAAGCAAAGCACAAGTGGGTACGTTGAAATTGGATTTGCCCTTGGACGAGGACGACTACCTAATGCCGTCCCCGGCCAATGATGAAATTGACAACAAGCGCCGGCACTCCCCTGCCAATTACATTGATTTGATTGGTCACCAACATACTGAAGGTATGTTTTTGATACAGTCGCAACGAAATAGAAGGATTGGGACAATTAGACATGTTTTGTGAATCTAAATACAAGATACAAATTATTTTAAAATTATGCACACATTAACAAAACTTATCTAAGGCGCTAAAGAATTTTACACTTTCATAATTTTGTTTTTAAAATCTTACTATCTCATTTTACATTTCAATTTTAATTAATTGTTGAAAAATTACATACAAGTGTGTAAACAGTACCGTAAAAGCAGTCATGGGAAATAAAAGATAAATTTAATTCAAAAATATCGAAAAATTAATACTGTACATTCTAATTTGTTTTCTTTTATTAAAACAAAATGCTATCACTGATGAGTATTACTAATAATTCTTATTCAAACGTGTTTTGTGCATGTAAACAATTTTTTTTTTCTTTTGTTTGTTTCTGATGACACAAGCTATCACATTAAATTAGCCATATTACTTTCCTTGTACTACAATTTATCTTGTATTATTATTATTAATCTAATATTAAAATTAGAAAAAAGATATGAAAAAGAAAATTATGATGTGATGAATTGTATAGTGCAGTAATTTGAATGTAAATTATTAAGTTATCTTGTATTTATTTTATATGCATTGCCCAGGATTAAGAGTTGAAATACAATATATGAGTTACTTTAAAAGATTAATTCTAAATATGAGATACAAGTTATTAGTGGAACTTTGTTACATACTTGAACTTCAAATACTGCCCAACCCTTTGTTATAGCGTTTGGTGTAAAAAAACAGCATTTGATAGACTTATTAATGTGATATTATTTAATGAAAGTTATTTTTATTTCACAGCAGAATATGCAAACGGAAGTCTACCTAGGCCTCCAGGTCTGACCAAAACTTACCATCCAGATTTCTTGCCTACTCAAGTGAGCAGGGTGGACAATCCAGAGTACCATTTAACAGGTGGTGATGTAAGCACAATTCCCCCAGCAGTTGCTTCTGAGAGTGGAAGTAGTGATGCAGCTAGTGGTGCATCCGCTGAACCTCAATCACCTGTAACCACTCCAAATGGCCGCAGTCTGGAAGACGAGTCAGACCACGAGTACTACAACGATTTTGACCGGTTGCAAAGAGAACTTCAACCGCTCAGACGTAATGAGACAACCGTCTGATGTCCAAACTGTTCGGACGTTTTAATCCCCTTTGCCATCACCAATGGAAACCTTTCTATATGTGTTTAAGTTTTGTTCTGTTGACTCGTTTTAAGAATTATTTAGACAACAAAAACCAACAATCGCGACAAATGTCAGTTTTTTTTTTTTTTTTTTGTTTCTATCAGATATTATTTAATATATTGTTTTATTTATATTTTAACCTTTCAAGCTATTTATTTGTATACCCCTGTGCCATTTTCTATTCTGACTGTAAATTTTTTTATCATTATTTTCTGACGTCATAAGTGTAAAGATTATTTTATGTTTATTGTAAGCCTCTTGTTATTGTCGTAGCATGTACGTCATTTTCGTATCATGTAATTATTTCGACTGTTAAGTTTGCCCATAAGACGGTTCAACAACGCGGATTGAAAGAGGGAACTTTTTTCCTCTAGAGTTTATGTACTTAAAATAAAATCAAAACCATACTCATCCCAAATAGAAAATCGATAGCCTTTAAAATAACTGTGGGCAGACAAATATATATATAATTTACGATTATATACGTGTATTTTTTTTTCTTTTATATAAAAAAAAGGCTGTGATATTTATTAAGCAAGTGTAAATTTTTCTTTTTCTCGGAAATTTGTAATGCATACATATATGTTGTGTGCTTATTATATTAAGCATTATATTATTTGTATACATATAAGGTTTAAGTGAATAGACTATGTAATTTTTATAATTGTACGGCAATATATTTGTTTTATTATATAGACTTTTACTGGATATAATACTATTTGTAAATAAATTAAATTGTATGTACGTAATTACCAGATACCGGTTAGATTATGTTGTTTGACCTATTAAAACTTCTAGGTAGGTACTTGTAATTATATAGATACGTTGGGAGATTTTCAAACTGACCTGTTGTACTTATGTAATATTAATTTAAATGTTGATTGTATCAATTTTTTTTTTTTTTAGATCTCTTAATTTTCCATGTATCATGATATGTTATTAGATTAAACATAAAAACAATACCTACTTGCCATCAGCTACTTTTTACACAAACGAACTGAATACAATTTATACATTTTTTCGAATTTATTGTACGCTTTTGGTCAGAAAAATACTATTTTAAATTCGTTTTAAACATACCTAATATTAGTAAGTGCCATTTATTTAATGTTTTGTTCTTACGATCATTATAGAATCGATTACTTTGCTACAGTGAATATTATTATTTATACAATTCATATGTTATTGTACATTTCTACAAGTCTATTATTTGTTAGGTCTTTGTGTGATTTTTATATCCGTTTGTATAATGTGCACATCAACAACAGTTATTTGTACTTGTAATATTCATTTTGTAACTCTGTAAAGTGTCAATAAAAAGAAATTGATCAATATATTATATATTTGTATTATTATTATGATTTTGTCAGAGGTGATAAGTGTTTACACAATGTTGCCTTGAAATAATTATTATTATTATATATTATCCAATTTATATGAAAAATATAAATATGTATCTTGAAAAATAATTATAATGAATACCAAGTGCCAGTGAGTTTTATCGTTTTGTACAGATAGGACAAGGGTTTATTGCAGCCAGTTAAAAATGTTGTCTAAGTTTATTGAAAATTATCATTATACTAGTGTTAATCGTAATCATGCAAGATAAGTAAAATATGTAAACAAAAATTGTGCTACATTTATAATAGCTTTAATTGTACTCAAACTGGAGTTTTTTGACCTTTTTGTCAATTTAAATGCTAACCTCCTTAAAGGCTCTTTTTAATTCTCTCACAGTGTTGTTGATAATAGCCAAGCTCTCAACAATGAATAAGTATTTAGATTCAAAATTTGCTACAAAATCAACGAGAAAATCAGTGTAAGTAGGGGCGGATCGGGGAGACATATCGACCCGAAAAAATTAAAATAATTCCAGCCCATGCATTAAATTATTAGCTAAAAATGATTATTTTAGCATAACTACAAATATTATTGTCACATTTGAAATTATTTAGGTACGTTATGTCGTTATAAAATTAAAAAATGTATGTCAACATCAAAATTATTTTTTTAACAACCTATGTTTTTACTATAAATTATAATTTGTATAGAATTTATTTTTCAATCTCCATTAGCATAAAGTGTCACCTAATGTACTACGAATTCTCTTGTTTATATATTTTAAAACAGAATAAGGACCAAGTTCTCCAACAATTTACTTTAAGATAATTACATACATTTATAAATTTTATAATAGAATATGTGAGAAATTAGCCATTGTGTCTTTCAATTTTTTTTGCCTTATCACAAATTTTATATTAGTAGGTAATTGTAATACTTTGAACCACGTTTGTAGATAATAACAATTTGGGAGTTATAATTTAATAATTAAAAACTTCTACACAACGACTGCTGCTAAAACTACAATACCTACCAATGTTGAACTGCAATGGGACTTTTCTATACTTTTGTATAATGCACTAGTGCCACTATATAAGCACTAGTGCCTTATAGCATTTAAATTTCGGGACATTTTCAATAATTTTCTTTCGTATAACTTTCATAATTAAATTTTAAAAAAATAGCACTTAATCTTTAAATATCCGACATGCAAGAATATTATAACATCGTAATTTGAAATTTGAAAAAAATGAGGAGGGGAAAATTTGAAAATGGTAATGTAAACTATGATAAAATAACATAAAAAATACAAGTAAGATACCAATTAGATATTCCATAAAACATCATTTTTAATAAAAAAAATATTTCAATTTATTTTTCATAAAGTATTTATACAATAGGCATCAAGTAAGATTTAATATTTAATTTCAGAGATAACAAAACGCAAAATATGTGTGGACGCATTTTTATACACTGAAAATGTCAGTTGAACTAGAATTTTTCAAAATTATTCAGTTTTTTCAATATTTTAAATGGTATAAAAGTAATTTTTGTTACAAAAATATCTCTTTTAGTATTTTCATATTTGAACAAGTTAAACATTACATTAAAACTCTTATACTTATATCATCTTGTGAACAAAAAATCAACATTTGTATTGAAATTAAACATAAAAAAGCCAGACATACTTCGCACGATGGGTGGGATTTTCTTGATGGGTGTATTTAATTTTAAAGAAACGATAAATCATTTCTTCAATAAAACGATTCTGAACGAGGGAAGTTAATAATATAAAAAATAAATGAAAAAAAAGAAAAAAAATGTTAGAAAAATATCCAAAATTTTTTTTTCACATTTTCAAAATTTTCTTGCGCCAAAATCTTTTTTATATGATTTTCTATCTATGTTTAAATTTTCATAAAATTCGGATCAAAAAATGATGGTTTCCGAGTCGGTTTTGTCAAATTTTGGGTAGTTTTTTCCAAAAAAAAAAATTTAAGAATTGAGAAATTCAAAAAATGACCTCTTTAAAGTACCATCTAGTGGCAAATTGGTTTCAAAAAGTTACTGATCAAAACTTTTGGACAAGTAT
>JAIPRM010009777.1:0-14415 GCA_025469315.1 Stegophylla sp. TES_Ste_2020 | reverse complement strand
GAAATACTTGTCCAAAAGTTTCGACCAATAACTTTTTGAAACCCGATTCGCCTCTAGATTGTACTTTAAAGAGGTCATTTTTTGAATTTCTCAATTCTTCAATGTTTTTTTTTTTGGTTAAAAACTACCCAAAATTTGACAAAAACGACTCGAAAACCATCATTTTTTGATCAGAATTTCATGAAAATTTAAACATAGATAGAAAATCCTATAAAAAAAGATTTTGTCGCGAGAAAATTTTGAAAATGTGAAAAAAAATTTTGGAAATTTTTTTTTCTTATATGATTAACTTCCTTCGTTCAGAATCGTTTTACTGAAGAAATGGATTTACCGTTTCTTTAAAATTTAATACGCCCGTCAAGAGAATACCACCCGTCGTGCGAAATACACCCATCGTGCGAAGTATGTCCTGTTTTATTATTTTTTTTTTTTTACTTAGTTCGCGCTGGATATCGTATATATTATTGTTACTGTCAGTATTTACCTATTATAAAATATTGTACGTGGTCGCTCGATATATACACTATCAGCTGCGGTCCGCCGATAGCATCTTAATATTATTCTTAATGCTCGTTCATTTACGACGTAAATGACTTTGGAGTTTTTGGACCGTAGTTAAATATTATTATTATACTGTGTATTGTATTGTATTGTATTGAGCAATAGCTCATGCGGTCTACGCGCGTACAAAAAAAAAAAAAAATAATAACAACAATAAAAGGTTTTTAAATACGGTAGCCAACGACCCGGGGTTACACTTAAAACGGTCTAGAGCTGTGTCCAATAATAATAATAGTTATATGTGCTCGGTGTGTCGTAAAATTAAAATGCCAAACGACTAACACGACATATCCATATAATAATAATAATAATAATAATAATATGATAATAAAATACTCGTTTAATGTATATTATAATAATATACGCTATCGCTATATCACTGACAACACACTCATATGAGCACACATAATATAGTGTAATATAGCGTATATATTATATAATATAGGGTGAACGAATACAAAACACGAGAACATACAAAACCGTGTCGTAAAGACGAATTTTGAGTTTTAGCATCGGTGGGCGAATAGCGGGGGAGGGATGCGGGGATGCGGGGGGACCTATAGGGAAGTGGGTTTCGACCTGGGGGGTCACCAAAAATTATAATATATAAAATGGGTTTTCACATAAAAGCGTATTAATATATTTTTATTAATTAATTAACACCCGCAAGGCGCAAAAGTACGGTAGATCAACTTGATTTTATAGTAATTATACATAATAATAGACATACAGGTTGAAAGATACAATCAATGAAATATAATTAATAATTTTAATTTATACACTGGATCAAAGTTAAAATCAAAAATTTTTAATTTCATTACATGACCTAGGCAAGCGGCATATTGGACTGTTAGCAACATAACTACGAGTACTGGCTTAATATGTTTCTAGAGATAAACACAGGGACTTTAAAACCAATTAAGGATAAAAATTCTGGACAATCTATCATACCATTTATTAATTTATACACAAAGACTATATCATTGTACTTACGATGGGTAGGTTAACAATATCAGAAGAATGCATGTTTAGAAAGCCCATTTTATACCCAAACATAAAAATTATGTAAAAAACGTCTTTGAACCACTGTACTATATTGTTATATAATATATTATTAAAATAAAATTTTGAATATAGCCTGGACTCGCGTGCCCTTTTCGCGCTCTTTTCGATCACGTTTCAAAAAAGAAAAAAATAATCACGTATCGTTAAAAATGCGATTCGGGCAGGAGAAGCGCACACCACAGAAATATAACAATATAATACAATATAGTATTATATTATTATACACCCAGTCAATACCACATGTGCGTTGTAAATTTAATATAATATTATTGTAAAGCAGCACAACAAAGTATACGACGTTTATCTCGAAATTAAGGCGCGTATTATTTCACTTTTCGAATGTCACTCGCACGACACACTCGCGGGGAATAAGCATGTGAATACAAAACGTCCACACACACAATTCAGTGTAATAAACACGAAATGGAATACCAAAGCCTGCAAGAGTGGTGTTCAGTGTCATTGGAAAAAATTTAATGACCCCTTAGGTTGCCGCGATGGTATCTACTGATGGAGTGAAAATAGCCGCATCATAACACGTGTGATATGATTTTTACAAAATATTCGATAAAGTATTTTTACACAAACCGAAGTCATAAATAATAATTACTGGATTAGACGAGAAAAAAAGACTAACACATAATACGATTAATTATAAGTTAATGTTACCCCCCCCCAGGGTCAGTAGTACGGCTGTAACCCATAAACGCAAAATGTAACTCAAACGCGTAACCCAAAAGCACAAAAATTAACATCTCATAAACGCAAAAAAAATCATCATTTTAACACGCCAAATGCGCAAATAAATTTTACTAAAATAAAAATCAAGTTTATTTTATTAAAATCAAAGTTATAATTTATTGAGCTTTTATAGATATTATTAAAATGTATTATGTATCATTATTATTATTGTGACTACCTACTTTAAAATTAAATACGAAATTTGAATCATAATTTTTTTGAGTTTTGAAAATTTGTTAAATTATTATTTGTTGAACTTTTAAAGTTATTATTATAAAACGTATTATGTATAATTATTGTAATATGTAAATTTCAGAATATTTTTTTTCGTATTCAGTCTTAAGTCATAATTTTCCAATTTGTCTGTACCAAGCTTGTCCTAGGTGAAACCGGCCATATTTAATTTGTGCATTTGGAAAAATACTTAAAAATCCATTATGATTATTCAAAATCCAAAATTATCATTTGAGATTATAGTTTGTTTTTACAAACTACTTACTTAAACGCTTATCAACGGTTATCGTACTTTCTTACAATAAAACACTAAAATCATTTTCTCTGTACAAAAGTACAGTATATTTGAGTACTAAACTACTAAATAATATAATAAGTTTCAAGATATTAAATTTGCACTTTTATTCCACTACCGGGGTACAAAAACGCAAATCAATTTTGCGCTTATGGGCTATTGGTAAAAATAGACCTTTTGCGCTTTTGGGTATCACCGCAGTAGTACAGTGTATATTTAAGTACTGTGTTGGGGATACGAATTTTTCAAATTAATTTTCTATAGAACAAAAAATCATACATTTTCTTCGGTAAAACGAATTCGAGCTTAGTCCCTGTTAATTTTCCAGGAGAATAATAATCGTCAGTTTTTATCGAATATGTTTAATAGCTATTCAATGCCAGAGTATAATCCACCTCCATTTACGTTATATACGTGAAGAATGCGCTCGGTTTTTATCGTGTTTTGAAATATTTTTTAGAAAGTTCTTATAGTTAAAAATAATTAACTCGGTTGATTTTAACAAAATTTATAAATATAAGTAGATCAACGAACGTATATCATGAATGAACTTAAACGAATTTATGTATTTTAATATTGTTGATAACGATTAATGGGGTGACATTTCCAAGTTTCTGATACTACCAATTTTGGAGTTACGATTATAAACTAATGAAAACAATATTATATTCCTTAAAGGTATATTTTGACAGTTCTTGGATAGATTTTAGAAAGAAATTTGAGAATTTCGAAAAATGACGTATTTTTTTAAAAAAAAACTCGTTTGCAACAAAACATTTATAAAAAATAAAAAAAACCTTTGTAAAATCTGTAATTACCTGCAGAATCCAAAATTAAAAAAAAAAAAATACAAATTACTGTACAATAAACAACTATTATCATTATTAACTGACAAATAATTATAAACCATAAACATTTATTCCAAAACACACATTTGTCAGATTGCATCACTCAAATGACGCCCGTGTAGGATATGAACAAATAATTCTGTCCCATCCCCCTTCAGGAAAATGTATAATATTTCAAAAAGTATAAAACACAATATAATATTTCGAGTTTTCTGCATGGAGTTGCGCGCGACGACTGCAAAGAGCTGGTCGGTCGTAGAGAATAATAATAATAATAATAATAATAATAACAATAATAATAACCAACGAAGAAGGACACGCGTATAGTCGCGGAAGAGCCGATGTGTGGAGAACTGTAGAAGAAGAAGAAAAAGCCAAAAAAAAAAAAAACAAAATTCACTACAGGTCAATATTATAGCCGCGCGCGCGCGCACGGGCTGTGGCAGTGATTCCGAGCGGAGGCAGAATATGAGGGGGCACCACGGACATATAATATAATATAGTGGTTTTGATAGACTGGTTTAATGATTTGGGTCTTCTGGCAAGTGTCGACCGAGTGTGTACACGCGCGTATACGTACGTATAATATTATATTATAATATATATTGTGTACATGTGTGCGCGCACACGAAACCGGTTTGCGGACACGTCGCCCGTCGTCCGAGGGGAACGGTCTCCTCTCTCACTCGCTGCGCTCGTTTGTGTGTTTGTGTGTGTGTCTTCAGAAGACCAGAGAGAGTATTATGATGTGGAACGGTGGAGCGCGGGGGATCCGAGTTTACCCGAGTGATTAAGGTTCTGCACACACACACACACGCACGCACACGAGATGACGTACGAGAACGATGAGTACAGGGTGTTTCAGGTGGTGGTACCGAACGAATTTTGGGAGTTTTCTGGTCGTCACGGACCAAGTCCAGGAGTAGCCAAATTGGGTCGACATCACCTTTTTATTCCGTGCGATTTAAAAAAAAAAAGTTATCGAAAAATTAACAATCATTTATCATTTAGTCGTGCTACGCACGTGTATAAGTACCGATATGCAGTGGCGCATTTAAGGGTGGTCGAAAGGGGCAAATGCCCCGGTTGAGGGGCGCCAACATTTTAGAGTTTCTTAAAAAAAAAATCATATCTAATAATTGCATAAAAATATATTCATTTGACTATCTTCTTATCTGACTTGCTCAAATTTTTTTCTTTTTTTTTTTCGTTACATAGAATAAGACATTTCTAGCCGTTGGCTATTTTTTCTCTACGGATGAAAAAGTAAGACATTTTAACATAATGTATTATGTGTAACTTATATAATATAATATAACTTTTACTATTTTACTAAAATTTATTATTTGGTATAATTTTTTAATTGAATAATAAAACACTGAAATATTATAATATACTGTTGAACCCCAGAATATACATTTTAAAATGTTATTCGAAATAAGTAAGAGGCACATTTTTCGTCATTGAGAGTGGAGAAGGGAAGGTCTGAGGTTGTAAAGACTATCAACAAGTTAGTGGGAAGTAAAATTATTTCGCCCCGGGGCGCATATATTCTAAATGCGCCTATGCTAATATGTGTATAACATAAAACTTAGTCGCTTAGCTCCTTCCTGGATCCTACGTTGATCCTAACGGACCACGTTTTTTTTTTTTTTTCTATACTCTCTCTCGACTTTTTAATTCTCCGCGAGACGACATGGCATGGAAATTTAATAACAGCTGTGTAACGCTTTTACGCAATATATATTTCATTAAATTCAATACGAAATATTATTACTAGTGACAAATCCTAAGATAATATTTATAAATCGTTTTTCAAGATTACGTTGTCGTACAGTTTTTTTTTTTTCTGAATTAAATTCATGCCTACCCGTCGAATATTTAAACTTACATGTCATTAATACGTAATTAATGCCAACATAGTAACACATTAATTGCAGTTTAAATCGAATATTGTTCTTATTGTTGTGACTATTTTTGTTTAATTTAAACTTCAAAGGTTAAGCAAATATATAAAACATTTTTTTTTTTTTGTTTTGTTTTCTAAAGTAACGATCAACTAAAAATGATATCGTGATCAGACAGCCTATCTCGATCGTCCTGTTCACTATCACTGATTTAAAACCATTTGAGTTGCAGACGTTACGCTTAAAAAAGTGTTGACATAAAAATTGCGTACATTGATACTCACCGCTCCGATTTTTATTTTTATGTATTTTTTGATTCAAAAAGAAAACGGTGAAAACCAATTTCGGTAGCTGTGAAGTTATTTTAGTAATTTGAAATTTGCTGATGTTGAAATATTAGGTTACTATATAAATCATTGAATTATTATTTTGTTTTTTATTTATAAAAATTAATTTTTCCTTTAAATTGTTAATTCCAAGGTGGGTTTTTATATCGAGTTGAGGAATATTTTTGATTCGCGAAACGTAGTGACTGTGTTTAACCTTAGTGATAACGAGAGTATACTTTTCTAATGTGTCAAAAACAAACGATTTTCGCTAATTTTGATTTAAGATATCGTTTTTAAAACGTTGATTTGTCTTGGGTTCTAAAAAAAACGCATAATTTTCAGATATTATATAGGCAGTAATTAAATTCGATCTATGTGATTTAAGGAGTTAACTAGTTGTTACAGATGTTAAACTTAAATCAATAGTTTATAATATAAAAAGTGGTCGATTCAAATTTTGTCACTGTCAACTTTAACTATCTTACAGGCATAAAACGTGAAAATGACGTCATTATCAGCTGTCCAAAACTATATTATTTTTTAATTCGGTTAAACGATGACGTCATGTTTCTCGTGCCCGTTTTTAGTGTGTTTTCGCACATACTCGTATGTATTATTATTATCAGTATTATTAGCACGTATAGAGGCCAACAATATTATTATTAAAAGACTTACATACTTAGTGTTTTGAGTTCCGCTCTCACGGCTCGACTATCGCGCCGAAGCGGAACGGTATAAGACTGTTTTATTCACAAAACAGTGACACTGATATAAACATAAAATTGTCAGTACTCGCATCGGTCTGTTCCGCGAGTCGTGAAAAAATTGACGACGAGTTAAATATTTATGTCCGCGATTCGCGTAATATATAATTATATGCAGTCACGTCCGCAACTCACGCGGTTTTCACATTAACCGTTCGGTCCGCAGTGGGTTTTTCTCAATTCGAAACCCATGTCCGCCACTGTTACCGCGGTAATGGTGATTGCGAAAAATCGCCACGAAATAGTATAATGTACGTGGCCAAGGACTTTGACTGTGAATTTCGAGTGCGTGTGTGGAATACAGAAAACCGGAACGCGCGTCGAGATCAAAATGCAATTCAAATCGGACAGAAATACACCGAAATAGGTTGACGTTCGAATATAAATTTCCTTTAAAAATTCTAAAATGAATTTTACGTTTTCCTCTGCAACAATACGTTTGATTTACAATAATAATAATCAAAATTATTTATATTCCTTTAATACATTTTGTTGTTCCTTTTCGACGTAACGGACATTGAACTCCTTCGAAGTAGGCAGTAGCGAATACAAAAGAAGAATGGAGGGAGGGGGGTAATTGGATAAAATCCTTTCCCCTCGATGTTATTATTACTATTACTGCAGCCAGAGTCTGTCGGATGAGGTTTGTATTTTAGTTACCAGCGCCTTAAACATTTTTTTTGGATCTGTCACTATTGTCGTCTAAACTTTTCGTTCAAACGAATACGTCATCAACTAGTAATGACTGTTATCGAGAGCTTT
Source organism: Stegophylla sp. TES_Ste_2020 (assembly GCA_025469315.1). Lineage (NCBI taxonomy): Eukaryota > Metazoa > Arthropoda > Insecta > Hemiptera > Aphididae > Stegophylla > Stegophylla sp. TES_Ste_2020. Next base: position 6,909 of record JAIPRM010009777.1, on the reverse strand, counting down.
TTTTTAAAAAAGTCTAAAATATAATAATATACATGTGTATAAAATGTCGTGTAACGTCAATGAATGTTTAATAGTCTATGTGAATATATTTTGAAAAAAAATCATATTTTCTGAGATTGGACCGAGAAAAAGTGTCAAATATCACTGTAAAAGAAAAAATAAACATTTAAAATTTAATTTAATGTCCTTTAACACTTAACTTCACACTGAATCAAAACAAAAATATTTCACTTTAGTTATAGTCTCAATAGTTGTGTGGTAGCTCTTCGAGAAAAAGTTTTAAAAAAAAGACCAAACATAATTTATTTATTTTATTTATTTATTTATATATTATAATTAACACTCCAAAGGAGTAAATAGAACAGACAAGTATAAGAATTAATAATACATGCTTAGGCTATTTGAATACAATACAGAGAAGAGAAGAAAAAAAAAATACATATTATACAAAATATATCTAAGTTAAATCATATAATAATAATTATAAAAAAAAAAATAAAAAATCATGAAGTATACAATACAATATTTTTTAGTTTACCAATTGAGTCAAAACAAAAATCAAAATTTTGTATGCTGTTACAATGGTTCAAAAGTCGGTACTCCGGGCTATTAGCAATTATGTTACTTGAGCAATGAAGAACTGAGAAACGAAGGATTGTTTCTTGAATTAAAAGCTGGTACTTTGAAGTTAATTTTTTTTTTATGAATTCTGGGCTTATTAGTATACCATTAATTAATTTATAAATAAATGCCACATCGTTAAATAAACGTCTAGAGAATAAACCGAATTCTTTAGCTGTAACGTTCAAGCTGACATCAGTTGAATGCCATTATTCTAAAAAAAAAAAAAAACGACGCTGTAATTTTTCTAATTTATCTACTAAATTATTTTGGATAGGATTCCAGACAACACGTCATAATGCTCTGAGAATGGTAAAAATTATTTTATTTCACAAAAAATTCAGTATCAGTATTCTTTTAATAATATTATATTCGTAACGTACAAGTTTGTGAAAAAATGTATTATTGAATATTTTTTATTGACCTGGGGACTCGGAGAATTCGGAAAACCCCACTCTGCACATAACAGCGCTCGTTCCACGGTGGGCCAGAATATAAAATAATGGGACAAAAATATAATATAACCGGTGCAGTATAATATTATAATAGTAGTGGAAGAGATGATCACTGAGAGGTAATGAGGTAGTCAGTGAGTTAGAGGTGGGGAAATGGTCTTCGGTTTTGGTGGTGTGTAGTGAACAGTTTGGAGAAAAGCGAACAGAGTTTTAGACTGTTGCGGACACGTGCCCGAGTAAAATCGTGTATTATACCTACTTTAATATTATAAATACTATCGCGCCTTATACCCTCTCCTTTTTTCACCGTAAACACGGCGTATACGTATACATCATCAACCGGTTTTGTGTCGCGTGCACTAAGAGGCCGTCTTACCTTAGCATTTTGTCGTGTCTGTCCAACGAACAATATATTAAACATCACCGAATTCTCGCCAAATTATTATTATTTTTTTTTTTTTCATATTATTGTCTTTCTGTACCTATTTAAATTTTCACGACGTTTTCCATTAAAACAAATACAGTTTTAAATTGAGATTTTGCGTCGAATTTCGGCAGTAGTTTTTCCCGAATTCACATAAAAAGAAAATCCGGTTTCAAAAAGTTACTGATCGAGACTTTTGGACAAGTTAATTCTATACGAAAACGTGAACACATAAAAAAAAAAATATATAAACATCACTGTAAAAACATTAGCTTCTTTGCTTCGCTTAGAATCTAAAAATTGTTTAAAGGTTAATACTCCATAAATAAAACAAGATTTTTTCTTACTAATAAGACTTGTGATTTTAAGTGAACTCAGTTTTGAAATGTTAAATGCATTTTCAAAGTTTTCACTGCGTTAAATTCACAGCCCTTATTTATCACTTATTTAGCCCTTGCAAAATACATTAACCTTTGGGAATTTTCAAAAAATCTAGGGGGCCAAATGAGTGGTTTTGAGGGGGCTTAGCCCTCCTGAGGACCCCACCTAGTTGCGCCTATGCGGAGGGGGCTAAATGCTCCATCTAATCACCCTATTCCGACGTCTACGGTTCGTTCTCAAACAGCACGGATTAATGGTGTAGTACGTATGGTATAACGCGTATACAATATATTATTAATATTAGATTGTGAACCCGACCCGTCGTCGGCGGCGGCGGCGGCGGCGGAGACTTTCGAAAAAGTGACGTGTATATTTTTGTGGCGTCTCTAGTCTGAAATATGGTTAATAAATCGCATGAACCAAAACCGCCCCGGGCCACGGTTTAATAAATAGTGTGTACTACTTACGTTAATATATTATTATTATTATTATAACTGCAGTACACACACACACGCACACACACACACACACACACACACACACACACGCACACGCACACACACACATACGGCGCGCGCGATATATAGGTTAGGAAGGTTCGCGTGTACGTTCGACGGCGATTTTCACGTCTGCACGGACGTGATTAATTATCCGCCTGTTAATAATTATTATTATTATCGGTGTATTGGCCAATCACCGGTCGCGTGTGAATTGGCGTGAAATTCGCCTGGCAGAACACGGCGGCGGCTAACCGCTTATACCGCGACCGCAGTACGATATCATATTAGTATCTCAAAACACAATACGTATAATATTATTGTGTATCGTAACTTTTGTTCTATTAATAATTTTTAACTCATTTTTTTAGATTCTGAACGAAGTGAGAAGCTAGTGTTTTTACAATGATGTTTATTTGATATTTTTTCTGTGTACAATTTTGTCGTATGGAAATACGTGTTCAAAAGTTTCGATCAGCATTTTTTTAAAACCGGATTTGCCTCTAGATTGTACTTTAGAGAAGTCATTTTTTGAATTTCTCAATTCTTCAATTTTTTTTTTTTTTGGAAAAAACTACCAAAAGTTTGACGAAAACTTCTCGGAAACCATCCTTTTTTTGATCCGAACTATATGAAAATTTAAACATAGATAGAAAATCATATAAGATTTCGGCGTAAAAAAATTTTGAAAATGTGGAAAAAAAATTTTGGACATTTTTCCAACATTTTTTTTTACATCCGTCAAGAGAATCCCATCCGTCGTGCGAAGAACACCCATCGTGCGAAGTATGTCCGGCTTGGTTATAATTCGTTCATTTTCTATGATTTTCTTAGAGTTGCGAATAATTTAATAATTTCATCAAATATGACATATTATAATGGTAATATTATTACTTATTCGACAATATTATTGAATTATTATTCGCAGAAAAATAGTAGAAAATAGACGGATTAACGTTTATTTTGTGATTGAAGGACTAATATATTTCTGAAATCGGATTCACAAAATGTCTATTTTTCAAATTTCAAAATGTGATTTTTAAAAAAGAAAAAAAAAATGTTGACATTATCGCTGAAACGCATTTCTGTAGCAACAACTTTCATAATCGACAATTTAAAAATTAGAACAATAGTTATTGCATTTGTCAAATTTTACCGGTACACCGGACCGGAACACCGGTACACCGGATTTTTATCTCAACGTACGCGAATACCGTCTCGTATTTTATTTTTAGACCGAAACCTGTTTCCTTCTCTCACCAGCACCTAAATTTAGACGACGGTCTCTACGAGTAGACTATTGTGACCGCTGCCACTGCCTCTCGCGTCGGCGCGTTGGATATTTCGATGACCTAGTATAGTGCAGAGGTTCTCAAACTTTTCTGTAAAGTCTACGGACCCACGGGGTCGAGTTTTAGATTTCGAGCGGAGCGAAGACGCTAGTGGTCTAAAACAAAACGGTTCACCAACCGCTCGAGATGATCTCTAGAATATAATAAGGTGATGTGGCGTGAAAAGTAGAATTTGATATTTTATTTAAACAATTTTAACAAATTCTGTTATCGAAATATTGAAAAGCTTCTGTCACACAAATTAAAACTTAACCATCGATTTATTTTTCGATACAGTATTATATAGATCATAGACTATAGAATAAATATTCTATACCGGGGGGGTGGCGAACATTTTTTTGTCGCAGAGATCTACTAAGAACAAATAATTATTCTTATGTAGATCGACTTCTGTAGTTTTTTTTTCAATAATTATTGATGAGTATATTGGGTTAAACGACGATATCGAATTTTCTTAGCAGTGGACATATTTTGATAAAATCGACTAAAAATTGTTTCTAATAAAATCGATTTTGAAATCGTCAACAACTGACAGGTAAAATTAAAAATTATAAGTACCTTGAAAGCTGTCTTCTTGTTCGAGTTAACTTTAATCTTGACTTTCGGTTAAGTTCAACGCGTATGTTCATTTATATTTCATTAAAGACGTTAAAATTTTGAGGTCTACGAGGAGCGATGAAGCCAGTGGTTTTATGATTATGTTTTTTTTTTCCATAAAAAAACAAGTTCGATCACTTTTAGTATAAAATAAAGACGAAATAAAACAAAACTATAAACTATCAACATATTATTTATTTTTTAAAAGAAAATTTTAAATACTCGATAATATGAAATAAACATTTAATATGAATAGAGTAGATCATTTATCTTTATTGAAACTACAGAGTATAAAGTATAGAAATTATTATATTACGTATGTTCGCTGAAAGACAGAACGGGTGGCAACCCTGTAGGAAATATATTGCTGCGTAGTGAAATCGGGCGTAGAATACACCACCACCACCACCACCACTAACAGGTTGTATTCAGAACAACAGGACCTGTTGGAACCTGCGTCTGTTCATGTCGAAACATGTCTGTTTTGTCGGGGGGGGGAGGGGGGAAACTTTATTTTGTAACAAACCAAAAATATGAACATATTTTAACGTGTAATATAATGATATAAAGGACTTTTGGAACGAATTCCCTTTAAGAGAACGTTAAGCGAATTCCATTTTATAAGAAAAAAAGAAACGAGAAAACGGACGAGATCCTATTGTTCTGGGAAAAAAAATCACTATTTTCCGTTCTTTTTTTTCCTGTACATGAAAATATTTAATGAAACTAATTTGAAAAATTAATAATTTAATATTTTTATGAGAATTACCGTTATTAAGGAGTAGATCTATAAAATAGATCATAGGAACGAATTCCAATTATATAAATTATATTATTTTAAATTTATTATTCTTTCTATTGGCTTCAAAACGAAGAAATGTTAGTTATAAATTCTATTTATACATCTTAGAATATAATGCTCAAAATTTTTGAGTATATTCGTAAAATTTTTAAATAAATAAACTACATTAGGTATTAAAGTGTGTTTTTTTTATTCGTTTTTGGGTTTATTTTTTTCCCCTAATCAATGTAAACAAAATTAATTTTATTGCATATCTTTGTTTTTTTTAAAAAAAATGCATATTGTTTAATTTTTAATTTACAAAATAATCGCGTACAATATAATTTTTTAATTATATTTTTAATAGCATATTTCTTTGTGTTATTTAGAAAACATAAATCTGAACCCTCCTTATAATAGGTATATATATTTTCATTTATTTAATTTATTTTTGTAAATATTATAATTTTGCATTCTAATAGTGGAGCGAAGAAACTATTGTGTTTTTACAGTGATGTTTTACACGTCCAGAAGTTCTTTTGATGTCACGTTTCCACACTTCCTTTTAAGTTTTTATTAATTTTTCATGATTTTTTACTGCTTCAAAATCTGTAGTCCAACGATTACTGTATAATATAATACTGCCGTCCAGTGGTGCGCTGCTGTCACGTCATCGTAGCCTTTCGTACACCCTGTACATACGTACACGATACACGCGATTTATTATTATTATATTATTATTATTATTATTATATAGGCACGGCCCGAACGATCCGTGCTGCGTAACACCAGTAGCTGCTGTTTCGGGCGAGCAGTGAAGGAGTGAGATGCGAACAGACGGAGAAAAAGAGAGAGAGAGAGAGAGAGATGGCGTATGTAGACTCGTAAAGACTTGTACGCGCGTTCGTAATGATGGCCTATACACACGCGCACGAGAACCGCCGATAGAGCGGAGGGAGAAGTAGTCAGAGAGACGTATAGTGGAAAAAAAAAAAAAAACTGTATGTATAAAAAAAATATTATACATAGTATTAGTAATAATAATAATAATAATAAGCGTACGAGAAGAGGAAGAAAAAGAAACAAAAACTCCGCTAATATATTATTCGACCGACCGCGTGCGGAGTATAAAATTAAATAAATATAAAACGACCGATAGGAAAAATGAAATGAATAAAAAAAAAAAAACCCGAGAAAAAAACCAGTCGTCCGAAGAAGATTTTGTTGAATTCATTAGTATAATATTATATTTTATCCGAGAACTCTCGTGTTCTAAGCGCGCGCGATTCGTGTATTTATTATTTTTATTTATATATAAATATGTATATATTATATATTTTTTTGTACTTCATTATGTAAATTAGTACTTTACGATATTCGCGTATAAACGATATTATCGTAAATGAGTTTACAATATAATGGGAACACAAATACACAACAGGGACTAATATTAAGTGCAGCACGACACACTTTGTGTAATACAAAATATTGAACTAGTAGAATAAAATTAAAAAGTGTGAAGAAATTTTGCATAGTGATAATTTCTTTTTGACTTTGTAAATATTACACTATTGTCTGTTATTTTATTTTTTTTTTTTTTTTAGATTCTGAACGAAGTGAAAAAGCTAGTGTTTTTACAATGATGTTTATTTTTAATCTTTTTTTCTTTTTTTTTCTTTGTACAACTTTTCGTATAGAAATACTTGTTCAAAAGTTTCGATCAATAACTTTTTGAAACCAGATTTGCCTCTAGATTGTACTTTAAAGAGGTCATTTTTTGAATTTCTCAGTTCTTTAATTT
>JAIPRM010009776.1:0-14416 GCA_025469315.1 Stegophylla sp. TES_Ste_2020 | reverse complement strand
AAAATGATGGTTTCCGAGTCGTTTTTGTCAAATTTTGGGTAGTTTTTTCCAAAAAAAAAATTGAAGAATTGAGAAATTCAAAAAATAACCTCTTTAAAGTACAATCTAGAGGAAAATCCGGTTTCAAAAAGTTATTGATCAAAGCTTTTGGACAAGTATTTCTATACGAAAAGTTGTACACAGAAAAAAAAAATAAAAATAAACATCATTGTAAAAACACTAGCTTCTTCACTTCGTTCAGAATCTAAAACTTCCTATGAAATTGAATTAATATAAACTATAGGTATAGGAAAGACATGTTAAATTAATTTTTTTGTTTTATTGTTTTCGAAAAAGTTTTTATTAGCCATTTTAAAGAGTTTATTTTTCAGAGAATTTCGACGTTTTAATATTTTATTTTCATTAACCCAATTATTACTCTTAATATTTTCCTTTGAGTTTTCACAAAATTTATGTATAACAGAAGATTGCCTGTTTTAAGCGCCTGAAAATCAGTCGGTACATACCGAAATTTTGTGGAAACTAAGAATGATATTAATGAAAATTTAAAAGTCAAAATTTTTCTTAGACAAATAAATTCTACGTAATTTTGCTTTTTTATATACTACTTTCACATGCTGTTGTTGGACACATAAATCATGGCGTTGAGTACTTGGTGTACTAATGTAAAACGTTTAATTTTTTTCCTTTTTGTTTAAACATAGAACAAAAAAAAAAAAAATTAAAAAAATCGGATATGCCGTAGGGTCGCTCGTCACTTCCCCTACGCCGCCACCGCCGCCGCCGCCGTGCATTTGCTTCGTACCGCTGTAATGTTATTTCTGTTCACCCACCCCTTACCATCCCTCGAAACACCCAAAACGAATTGCGCTCATTAATGTCGTCGACGCGCGAGCGCCCGCCCGTTATCTTAATTGAAATCTCATATTTTTACTGTTCGCGTCGAGTTTTTATGTCGCCCAGAGTTTATGCGTTTTTATTCTTTTTTTTTTTTTCGGACTGACAGTCGTAAAAAAACGCTTTCCTCCGGCAGTGGCGCGTACACGATCCGGTTATGATGATATTTTAATACACACACACGCGAGCAATAACGGCGGCTGTGGTAGACAAAAAAGGCCGCGGGAAAAAAATAAATAAAAAGCTCCATTATCGTAAACCGATGTGCGCGTGCGCGCGCGCGTTGATAGAGTTGTTGTGTACGCGAGTTTCCGATAATACACGTGGCAGGAGAAAAATGAAAAACGAATCCGATGATAAAAAAAAGAAAAACTGACATTTTATGTGTCACACACATGCGCATGCGTATAATATACAACGGTAATAATAAAATGTGTATACGTATAATAATATCCTATTAAATCGCTGAGCAGTCGCGTCGTCCGTATAATGACGGAAAAATTGCTCGTAAAAATTCGAAACACTATCCCCCCCCCCGAGTCCCGGCAGCATAGAGATATGATAAGGGGATCGCGGGAAAAGATAATAACTCACGGGGAATGCGTCACAGGAACGCATCAGGGATAGAGGCTTTTTTCTGTCAGTATTTTTTAAACATTTTTTTTTTTACTACCATTTGTCAGTTTGTGACACCCACCCCCGCCACCGTTATAACAACAATATTTTCATTATTATGACTACACCACTATCGAAAACGAAACGCTTTTCGGTAATATATTATAGTCCTCGTGTTATACAGGGTGTCTTAGTACGATTTAACAAATGCAATAACTTTTGTTCTACTAATAATTTTTTATTCATTTTTTTTTTTTTTTTAATTCTTAATAAATTCTTTTGTTTCATAGATAACGTATAATTTATTAATTTTTTTTTAACACCCAAATTTGAAAATTTTCACCATAGTTCAAAAAAAGATTAAAAATAGCCATTTAGTAAACCTTATTTTTAGAAAAATATTAATGATCAAATGTGTAATAACTATGTAAATATTTTGTAAAATTCACTTTTTTCCTAATACATTACCATATTGTATAAACCACTTATGAATTGTACCGCACTTTTTTTAGCTAATAAGGAGTTAAATAGATTAAGAATCAACGAAGTCATTCTGTGTAAAAGAATTCTATATAACTTCAAAATAATTCTAGGACAAACCTTAGGTAGAACTATACATAATCAAAATCTCTTATATTAGGAGTTAAAATAAAGTTCTGTGTGGTGCAATATTTTTATTATTTTTGGGCTAAAAGGTTCTATCTAATTGCTTAAAATTGCTAAAACGCCAAAAGGTTCTCTTTCTAAAAATATTTGGTCCAAGTTTTATCAATGTTATTTAATAACCAAGTTCTTTAATAACTATTGAGATATAACTCCTAACTTAATTTTCAATTTTCATTTTTTCGATAGTTTTTTCATTCAAATTGAACAACTATAAGCTAAAAAATATTCGAATGCATTTAAATTAGCTTTTCTGAATAATTACAAATGCACACTATATAAAACCTTTTGGATCAAAACCGCAAAATGCAATCAATTTTGTTAATTTAATAATTAATTTTTTTTTTTTTTAATTATTCCTGCAGCAATGCTCTCTAATCTATACCAATACACGTACAACTTTTCTTTTTTTTTTTTAGGATCCAAATTTTCAAATTTGAAATTGTATACTATATTAAAAAAAAAAAAAAATTAAAACATCCATTAAGTAAACCTGATTTTTAGAAAAATATTTAGTGCTTATACATTTTTTATAAATATTAATCCATTCATTTTCTACGACTTGGTTTAAGTTTGTGAAAAAATTTAATGGTATTGTCAACCACGTCATAATATTGGTGATATTATGACGTTAATTGATGTAATTAAAACGTGTTTAACAATAAAATTTTAAATTATTCGCTTGCTCAAAAAAAAAAAAAAATCGTGGAAAATTAACTGATTAAAACTGTAGTGTAAAATTTTGAATTCGAAAATATGAGTAATAAAAAAAAAAAAAATGTATATGCCGCAGTAATATATTTTTTTTTTTTTTAAAAAGTCAAAAATTATTAATAAAACAAAAGTTTTGTTTCATTTGTCAAGCGTACTGGATCACCCTGTATAATATAACCCTCGCTTTATACGTATATAATATAGGTACGTGTATAACAATATAATATTATGATATACATACTGCTTGTAATATCGTCACGTCTATTATTTTGGGACAGTTTTAACGGCACGACCGCGTTATATTATTATAGTCTCCTCGTTTAATCCGGTGCTGCGCGAAAGAAATGATAAATGTCAACGAAAAGAAAAAAATAAAAAATCCGACACGGCGCGCGTATTATGGACGGCGTATATACGCGCAGTAATAATATTATATTTAGACATAATATATTTTATATTGCCGTGCGGTCAATATAGTGTAATAATATTTTGTCATTCAAGCCCAGTGGTTCCCAACTGGTGGTCCATGGACTCATCCCAAGAGGTCCGCAGTACCAATGAATTTTTTTCATTTTTACCATATTTAAATTAAATATGAAAATCGTCTTATGAGCTGTAACGATATGCATTTTGCATTAAGCATCAACGTCATTCTAAAGATCCTACAATTATTCAAAGAAGCGTGTGTTAATAAGCCACATTAATTAAATACCTATTAATTTAAACCTTTTTTCTATATTAAGTAAGTTCTAATTAGTTTAACGTGTAATTTTTTCAAATTTCTTACATTTGACTAAGAATCAGTTAATTTAAATTTGTAATATCTTACTTTCATATTGATTAAATATCAAGAATTCGTATCACTTTTGTTTTTTAAATTACTTTGGTGTCAATAAATAAGTTACCTAAAATATTGTTCCACACATTTACTGTAATGCTGATTTTATTATATTTTAAAGGGTTATAAAGAAACATGACAAGTGGTGAGGGAGGGGGGGGTTCGTTATGGTGGAAAATTCACAAAAGTGGTCCTTGTCTAATGTTGAGTTGGGAACCACTGTTCAAGCCGGTGACGGCATAAAAGCGTATCCGTCGTATAACGCGTGCAGTAATATTTTCTCGAATTCCTGTCTACTCCTTACTCCCTGTCACGTCCCGCTCGTGTTATATAGAACACAATAATGTAATATTATTTTATTTAATAACATAATAATAATAATAATAATATACACCGAGCGTGAGATCATCCAAGCCGACGAATCTCGGACGTATCTTTACGACGATGACGACGACTAGGGCGATAAAATAATTTCAGTGGCTTACTCGCAGTAGATGATAAAACCGAGCGAAGAATTTTGATACGTCGTACTCGATCATAGAGCAAAGAATATATACCGTATACTGTTACGTATAGTGAATTGAAGCAATCAAATGGAATACGCTAAGAGTGACCATTTTGAGAAAAAATAAAATAATTTTTCTTATTTGGTTGGTACCACTTTAAATTTTCATATTATCATATTATTTATATTAGTTTTGATAACAGTTAAGTATCAGATAAGTATGATAACAGTTCCTTATCAGTGATCCGATTGAGCAAGGGACACAATATTTCGATACGGTAATTTGATTCTTTTCAATAGGTCACTCTAAGCGTATTCCATTTCAATGCTTCATTTTGGTATACGTATGGCCACGGGTTGTACGCAACGCTATAGCAATCATAGGTATGAGCATGGTCCGTTTGCGCCAAAAATACTATTTCTAAATCTGAAACTCGTGCTATAATAAAAAAAGTTCAAAATAAATTACCAAATAATAATAATTATTACACGAATTTCTTGTACTTAATTTCATAAAATAGTGTTATGTTTATTTTAAAATAGGGTTCAGATGAAATTCGGTAATAAAAATAATGATAATCAATATTTATAGTCATTCCATATTATATAGTTACAATGCTGACCAAGATTTTTTCATTAATTCAAATATCAAAGACGTACACGCAAAATGTCTGTTGAAAAGAGATAGTGTTACTGGAAGTACTTGTTGGGAGAAAGAGAAGTCGAATTAGTGGCATAATTGCATACTTCCCTTATATTATTCATAAAGTACAAAATAATAACTATTACAGTCGTGAGATTAGTGTGCTGGAAAAATTTAATAATATATAATATTCGAACAAGCATAAAAATTTTAATTAATCACTTGAATACAAAAAAAATATGGACCCAAAGTAGGAAATATGTTTTTATTGCTTTTTGTTGCTAGACGTAAAAAAACATAATACAAATTAAAACTAAAGACGAATTCAGCGTGGCGAACAAATGAGGTAACAAAACGTATAACAATAGGGAGACGATAATCGGGGGAAGTAAGTTAGATATCAGAAGGGGAAAGAAGAGTAGTCTAGGACAATAGACAGTAGGAAAGGACAGTGAAAAAAAAACAAATGTGTCTGAAGCCGCAATCCCTTTCCACCTGGTGCAAAGTACACAAAGGGGATGAATCGCGTGAATGATGGAAATACTAACATAAGGCAGCAAGTACCTTTACTGGGGAAGAAGTCAAAAATTTTTCATCTCAAAAAGTAAACAATGAAATATCGAAAGAAAATCATTTGTTAATATTATAAAAAAGAAATTAACAATTTTTGTTAATTACGTCTGTTGATCGTCAATATGAAATAATATGATTTAAGCACATCGTAATAATATTGAACCATTTAAATTAAAATAGTTTCATTGTTTGATTTAAATTTACAACGGATTTGTATTTGTTGCTGGTTAGTTCTTGAATATATATATATAAATAAAATCTCTGAACCAAAAACAAATATATATAATAAAAGATAAATATAAATATAAATAATAAAAGTTTTTATTATTTTAATATTAAAAATTTAGTACTAAATAAAATATTATTTTCAATAATATATAATATGATTATTTTGTACAATAAATTATTTAAGGTGTAAAGAATGAGTTGAGTGGTGCATATAGCTCAGATTTCAGAAATAATAGAAGTTATTAAAAAGTCAAAGTGTTAAATTTTTAATATTGCCATTCAATTCATCACTCTACTATCTTCTATTTTTATATTTGTCGATTTATTCGTTTTTCAAAGCTTACATGTTACTTTTAGTCAACGTTCAAACTACAAAATAATGTTTAATTAACAAAATAATCATAAAAAAAGTGTGTTATTCGCACGTCGGTTGGGATACTCTTGACGGATGCATAGGAGAAACGATAAATCATTTCTTCAATAAAACGATTCTGAACGAAGCTTCAACTAATACACAATAATAATTATCGGTTTTGAAGAATTAAACTTAAATGTTGAACTATAATTTATTTTGTTACATACAACATTTACGTAAAACGAAAATTGATTTTCAAATATTCACATACACCTGATGAATATTCCATAATTAATTTTAAATTACAATAAAATAAAATATAATTAAGAGGCACTAATTATCGTAAATCAACATTTATTTTACAATAAACATAATTAGTAACATAATTTTAACTAATGTTTATCGCGGCACATGTAATGGGTCATGGTTAAAAAAAAATGCAAAATATTCGAATCACCGGAATTTGATTCGAACCTGGTACCGTGGCGTGGAAGGAATACCGTTTTCCATTGCGTCACACTAACATCGTTAGGTTGAAATAGTAGGTATTTAATATGATAACAGAAAATATTGAATTTTCAAAACATAATAAAATAATTAGAAAACTATTGATGCACGTGGATTTTTTAATTCAAACCATAGTATTCAACATGGAAAAATACATAATATGATGGCGAAAAAACATGATCTACCAACATTTTGCTTGTTATTCTAAATATATCAAAATAGGTAATTTGTCCATACTTTCTCCGTGTTTTTTTTTTTTAGAAGTTAAAAATTTAGATTTATCGTTTTAAATTTTATTCAATTTCAATGTACATTTTTAAAATCACTGTAAAAGTATTATTTCGATTTTAATATTACTTTTAAACTCATAAAAAAAAATATTTCGATTTTGTATCCAAAATTCAAAATCGATTTCAAGCCCTGTTATAATAGGGGTGTTATGGGCGTTACGGTTTCGGGTCGCAAAGCTTTGCCGGAAAAACATTGTGGAGCGGGGGTGGCCTATATATTTGGGAGGGTTGTTTGGACAATAAAAATCGAAAAAAAAAAAAAAACGATTGTGAGAGGACGAAACCACGACGACGGTTGTCGGAGGAGTTGAGTGTACGATATAATTTCCAACTATTATAATAATATGCTCGGCGACGCGGCGGCGGTGACAATGACGCGGACAATAAGTGTCGTGTCCGGTCGTTATAATAATAATAATAATAATCGTCACAAACCGAACGTAACACGCCTTGTGCTCGTCGTATATTATTTCGCTCATAAAACTTAACGACGACGACGACGACACCACTGCGGGCCGCCACTTGCAGAGAGTACTGCAGAGGCGTCACACGGTGTGTCCGCTGATCGCCACTACCGAAGCGCGGCGGGGGGGGGATCCATGGATCGCGTGAGAATCGCCCTCCCTACACACACACACACACACACACACACACAGCAGTACATAGGGGTCTATTATTGTGCAAATCCGCCTCGCAGCACGTCCGATAATAACATTTTATAAATATAACGACGACGACGGACGCCGCTGACCATCATCACCGCACGTCGTCGCGGTCGATCTGCAACTCTTCTTTTTTTTCCCCCCCTGACAATTATTGCTCCGGAATTGTTATTTATCGGCAATATATAATTTCGCGCGCCCTTATGCGGCAAGCAGTAGGTAGTAGACATAAAAAATATAAATAAAAAAAACAAACATAGGAAATCACCGCGGTCGCGATAATAACTGCAGTGCAGACGGTCGCAGGGGTGACCGAAGAGGAAGTGATAATAATAATAATAATAAAAATATGTAGCTCGAGTGTTTTTCACACGATCCGTTGACGGTGATAACGACAATATACCAAATGCGAAAGTGACAATGGTTCGTCAAATACAATGAGCCCACCGAAAGGGTTTATTTTATTATTATTATTATTATTATTATTATTACTACACATTGACGTGCGTCGATTGACACCGTTCGATTTTTGTTGCTGGACAAAAAAAAAAAAACCCTTTCCGACACGACCTGTCGATAATAACGCGAAATTTATTATTATTATTGTTATCGCGCCGCCGTCACCGTATTAACAGCTATCGACACGGGGTGTGATCTTCACTCTTCGAGTGTTACGAGTCGTCGTCACCACTACCGCGGTAACGGTATAATACCGGTCTAAATATTATTATAGGGGCGGTAAGTGCGCGCGAAAATATCGCAATCTGGTCGCGTGTCGTCCGCGGAATATTGAAAACAATAATTAAAAAAAAATTCGAGTTACTGCACGTGCAAACGCTGGCACCCACGTCATTATTCCGTGAATTAACCACCACCGAGGAGGAACGAGCGATCGTGATATCGATCACGTCCAATAAATATGGATTATTGTTTTTATTTTTTTTCTCTCTGTTCAATAATTCTCACGAATCCAATGAAGTCCGACGAATGAAGAGTCGCCGGGGCTGTTATGTTTAAATTTTATCACACTTAAAACATTTGCTTGAAACGCATTTAAAATGTGCAAAAAAAAAAAAAAATATACTGATTTCAAAACGAATAAAACACATGTTTTAAAAAAAATCAAAGAAAATTGTGCATTTAAAACAATTTTTCAATAAATATTAAACTGAAACAAATAAAATACTGCCAAATTATGTGTTTTCGATCTCGCATGTATAATATTGAAATTTGACAACGTCACAAACAAAATTAACAAAATCTATAATTTAGAAATATTTTTCGAATTAACATGTAATTCAAAATAAATACTCAAAACGTAACTAAATTATTACAATTTCATAATGAAATCATTTAATGACCATCGTTAAGGCCCGGATTTAAATTCACTAAAAATCATGGAAAAATGCTCTAAAAAGTAGTCAAAAATGCACTTAAAAAATATATTTTCCCATAAAAATGTCCTTAAAAAATGAATTTTATTGCGAAAATGCACTAAAAAAAGGTTCTATACATTTTAATATTTTAATTTATTTTACTATTTACCGTCTGTCGAATCCAGGTGACCATAAGTAAAGATAAAATTCAGACTTTACAGTAATTACAGAGAGATTTATGGATATTATTGAAGGAAAAACCGAAAAACATAGAAAATAATGTTTTTAATTAGCTAAATTCAAATTATTGACTTGTATAGTGTATAGATATTATAAATTAAAATTTATTAGATTTAGTAGATTTATTGTTCAAATATGCATTAAAACGATTAAAATGACTGAAAAAGCTGAAATATGCACTAAAAATGAAAAAAACAACGAAATATTCAAAATAATGCAAAATAAAAGTTTCAGTTTTGAGGTTTCTGTCATATGAAACAAATTTTGTAGTTGGAAAGCATTCCCTATGATCACCCAAAAAAATATTTTTTTTTTGCATTGAAATCCGAGCCCTAGCCGTCGTGCTAATGAAATTAATATTTTATTATTGTTAGGTTAAGTTAGGGTTGATCACACACTCCATATTACACGGAACTGTTTCGTATATTAACTGTATGTTCCGCTGTCCTGGCAAAAGTATACGTGACGCATTTTGAGGATGGTACTTTAGAGCAATTATTTTCTAAATTTTTCAATTTTTGTTTTTTTTTTTGGGGACTACCCAAAATTTGACAAAATAGACTCAAAAACCATCATTTTTTGATACAAACTTTTTGAAAACTTAAACAAGGTAAAGTCACAATAATATGAGAAATATTTCGGCATAAGGTAATTCTAAAAATGTGAAAAAAATGTTGGAAATTTTTTAAAGCAATGACAAGTAAAGTATAGGCATAGAGACGCATCATATTTCATAGAGTTTGGCTTAAAATAAATAGTTTCTAACTATTTTTTGTCAAATTTTGAGTAGTTTTTCCCAAATTTTGGGAAAACAAATGAGAATTTCGAAAAATGACCTTTTTAAAGTACTTTCTAGAGGTAAATCTGATTACAAAAAGTTACTGGTCGAAACCTTTTGACAAGTATTTCTACAAATATTGTCATATTTTAATTTATAAACTATTAAAGAGTTTTTTCACTTAAACAGAAAACAATTGGTAGGTAATTATAATGTTAAATAAAAATTATTTCATCAGTATGCAAACGTGCGTATTCTAATTATACATGCATTTCCATAATCGTATAACACTTTAATAATTGTAAACACGAGTGTTTCGTATGCTGTATATTATAGTATAATATGAAAAATTAGTCTATATTCTATTGTTAACGTTTCGATAGGGTTGCTTGTCAAATAAGCGACAATCAGGGGTTGAAAACCACCGGTGTAGACGTGATGTCGAAATATGTTTAAATTGCATGTGTAAAATTTAAACGTATAATTTGCACACAAGCATCACACAATCGTACTCGTACTCATATTATTTTATTATTATTATTATTATTATTATTGTTATTATTTTATTACCGTGCGGTGGTAATTTGCATAGTAAAATAATACGTATTATTATCGAGCACGAAGCGCGTCTCGTTATCATCGTATTGTCCGTTTGGGATGGCTTTTTTTCTCGTCTACGCCCCCCGTCTACCCCTAACTACCGCACTCCTATATTTATTTATTATGTCTGGTGTTTTCCTCCCACGCTTTGCGCCCCCTACGACCTACCACCATCGGGGAGGCGGTCATCTGTTGCATCTATCCAAAAAACATAATAAATAAAAACTCATTAACTCACCGCCCCTCTCCCCCTCCCCCCTCGGACGATCAATTGTCGTGCCACGATATCATAATACAGTGTTTTTTCTATTCTGCTGTTGAGGCTATAAAGTTGGGCGTTAACGTCGTCGCTCGCCTATTACTTTAGTTTATTTAGTTTTTTTCTACCTCAAATCTCCTCCGCAGTTGCGCGTATTGTTGTCGACCACCGGTCAAAATGCCGTTGCCGGACGGCTTTAACCCCCCCTTGACGGCAGGGGCGTGTCGTATCTGTGCACGAACGGTTGTACAGAGTGGAGGAGGCACGAGTCCCGTGAGATATTTAACTGTTCTACAATATTGTTATGACGAAATCGTACGCGGAACGAGAAACAAAAAAAAAAAAGTGTATCGCTTTTGGGACCAGGACGATGATGACCCGATGATCCAGTAGATCTAACTATTGTACGAAGTACACGTTGTTTAATCTATGTATTTTATAGATATATTTGATAGATGTTTATCTACCTAATTTTATTATCTAACAAATCGGTAAATAAATTAATAAGTTAAATAAGACTACCTAATCATAAATATTTGGAGTCAATGAAAAGTCGAAAAGTTGAAAAATCTGTAATCGGTGGAGTTAACTTTACGTGTAATTTACTTACAACTTACGTTAGCAATCGTGTACCAATCATTAAGCATGGCGAAAATTTTAAATTCTATTTTTGTATTTGGAAGTGAACTCGGATGTAGCCAAGCAAACGTTGAGACTATAATATTTTATGTCATTGATTTATCATAAGGTTATTATTAATTTTTTGGTAAATAAAGGGCTCCGTGCAACAACGAGACAAGTCCATATTTTTAAATTATTAAGGAGACATGTTTTATTTCACGAAAACTTTAAAAATTTATATTTTTATTTGAAAATTCGACACAGTTATCTTTAATTACATATTCATGGTGAAGTAAAATTAATTTAAAATCTTCTAAAATAATTTGGAACTATATGGATTTATCTGGTTTTTTGTTCGTTAATTGTAATACATTTTTCGAAAACCGAGACAAGTCCAATGACAAGCAAAAATCAGAAAAGTCTGGACTTAGCTTGTTTATAAGCAAGAGAAGTCCATTTACTCAATAACTCCATAAATAATCATTGGACTTTTTTCGTTGTCGCATAGAAATGTAAAGAAAAAAAATCTGTATATAATAACATCAAAAAGTGAGTTTCGAAAAAAAGTGGAGTTGTCCCGTTGTTGTACGGAGCCCTTCAAATAGTAAACGAAAATGATAATAGAACAAAATACATATATTTTTAGGAAATTAGTCATTTAGCTAACCCTCTTTTGTTCTTTCTAGTGGAGATTTGGAACTAAGTGTGTACTACGATAATTTTAATATTTTAGGGGCTGTTTTTATGTGTAAGTACAGGTAGTAACAAGGTGTATTTTTTACTGGCATAGTGTCTATCGGTCTCATTCGTTTTGTCACTTAAAATAAGTGAAAAACCAAATATTAGCTGTTTTTTTTTTTAACACATTTTTTTTGCAATTTTTAGTGCAGTTTTACACATATTATAATAAACTATTAAGTTTATTTTTAAATTAAGTTTATTTTTGAACATTTTTTTTGGAAACAACGAACTCTGTGTTCGTGTGGAGTTTCACCATTTTCACCATCTTTAATTTTTTTTTAACTCAAGTGCCATTCGACCTTATCCGTTGTAAATTCCGTAGAGTTTACAATCACCCCCCACTCACACGACGACGACGGGGTGCACTCGACAAAGGGCGCTGGTTTATTATTACCTCGGCGAGCTCTTGTTTGTCGACGATTCTATTACACTATATTTACGTACAATAATTAATACGTATATATAGGACCTCGCCGTCGTACCTCGTGACGTTTTACATGATAATAAGTACATTATTATAAAGCGAAACGGCGGCGGCGGCGGCGTTCAAGCGAAACGCAGAAATGCGCATTCCGCGCCCTCGAAAACACTTCGTTTGGTGTACACATACACACACACACACACACGTCATATTATTATTATTAATATCGCGTTCGGGTGCCCGTGTGAGGGGGTGCATAAACGACGATGGAAATTTCGATTTTCCGTGTCACGCGCACGCCGCGCGTACGTCATCCAAATACGAGAGACGACTTTTAAATTATTATTAAACGTTGAACGTGAAATTCCTATATATGTATTTGCACGTGTATATAAACTCGTGGAACCGCCGAAGACTCTGTCGACGCGATATTGAGAGAAAACGATTGCTCGCGCGATCAGAAGGCGCGCGAGTGGCCTGTCACCGACGAACACGAATAATATAGTAATAGTAATATTATATCGTGCAACGATAATATAATATGTATATTATAATAAGAATATGAAAAAAAATATTGAAAGCTCGTCCTGACACGCGCGTCTCTCCCCCACCCCCGTCGTCTGTACCCGCCGCTGTTATTGAATAATAATATATTATTATTGTTATATTGCTCGTGTGTAGGCGATATCGTTTTGACGACACGATGACGGCGGACAGATGACGTTTCGAGATTTTCGACGTCACTCCGCTCAGTATACTCTCTCACTTGGCAACTGTCACGGCAATACCGAGAGACCTTTCGAAAATAACATTTTGTCACATCGGCGTCGTCAATACGGGGCCCTGGGTTAGTAGGTCCGCTCGTGATTGCAATTTTTACGTAGAAAATTATTTATTTTGTTATGGAAATACTTACGATGTGGACGTTTCCAAAAAGCGATAGTCGTGAGTTCAGCGTTGTACGTTATCCAGATAAATTGATCTAGATAAATCATTTTGATTAATAATTTATTATCTTTTATCATATCATCAGGTAACTAAAGAAATAATTGACTTTCATCTTATCTTAGATAATTTATCCAGACTAATTTTATTTATCCAAAAAAATCAGACGAGTATATTATTATTATAACTATTATTATTTTTTTGGCATGCAATGGAAATTAAAAATATATAAAACTGTTTAATGTTTATTATTTTTTTATTTTTTATTAAATTAGCTACTATAATAAAAACCACTCTTTTTTTTTTTTTTAATTTGAAAATTCCACAACTTGTTGTGCAACGTGGGGATATTTCTGCTTGATAATTGACTTGCTGTTCGACGTGGGGACATTTTGGAAAAAATCACAAAAAATAAACAGGTGAAGCCATTCGTGATCAAGAGCACGACTCGATCAGCAAATCGAAAATATCCCTCAACACAATCCGTCAACATTCACCAGTGAATGTGAAAAAAAAGACCTTGACCTAACCTTGACCTAAACATTATATAAACAACCCCAAACAATTCACCTTAACAAAATTCTTCGCCCCCTGTTGGGTATGTAGAATTTTAAAGAAACGATAAATAATTTCTTCAATAATACGATTCTGATCGAAGGAAGTTAATAGTATAAAGAACAATAGAAGTCGGAATTTTCATCACACCCATCAAGAGTATCTGACCCGAAGAGCGAAGAATACCCGTGATGCGAATTATCTTAGGCTTTCGGTTCCATAATTTACTAGGCATCGCTTTACTTTACTTCACTATTTTATTTAATAAATAAATAAAGGAGAAAAAAATTACCCACACAGCAATTTGAAAATATTATAATTGTCACAATATTTTAAAATAGTTTTATCGAAAATATTATATTCAAAATATAGTTAAGCTGTTTTGAAAAT
>JAIPRM010009775.1:0-14416 GCA_025469315.1 Stegophylla sp. TES_Ste_2020 | reverse complement strand
TTTTCCAAAAAAAAATTGAAGAATTGAGAAATTCATAAAATGACCTTTCTAAAAGTACAATCTAGAGGAAAATCCGGTTTCAAAAAGTTGCTGATCGAAACTTTTGGACAAGTATTTCCATACGAAAAGTTGTACACAGAAAAAAAATAAATAAACATCATTGTAAAAATACTTGCTTGTTCACTTCGTTCAGAATTTAAAACTAGCTTCTTCACTTCGTACAGAATCTAAAATTGGTATGATCTGATTTGATGCAGTGGTTAGGAATGTGGTTAGGATTCCCCCGAAAAAAGCGCACATGCACTTCAAAATTATTATTATACTTTAGCCACGATTGGTGACGGACATGGTGAGGTCATGGACGAAATTGCGACTTAAGCAAAAATCTTCACGTGCTCATTTGTGATTAATTATTTGAAAATTCCGAGTATGATTAACAGTACCTTTCGGAAAACATCGAGATAACATAAAAAAAAGAGAAAGAAAAGCGTAGTTTCGGATAATATAATATATAAGTGTATTTTGCCGTGGCCTGAATTCCAGCGATAATTGTTTTATAAACTATATTAAAATAAGCGAGATTATGTCGTACAACAGAGAGTGCCGTCCCTATGCTACCGCCGCCGCCGCCGCCGGAACTGCTGCTGTCACGCGAACCAATGTTTTATTTTAACCTTTGTAATTAATTATACGTCCGTCAATGCCAAAAACCTTCAGACTTCAAACTCACAAACGATTATAATATTGTACACGCGTCGGTGAAAATACTCGCGATCACCCGGCTCCCGGATTCAAAGAATCCGTTGTTGTGGTAAAATATAACGCTCACACAGGTAACTTTTCGGGTTCGACGTTTTACTACCGGCGGCGACTTATGCCGTCATAAAACTTTTTGTTTTTCGCGGACAAACGTTTTTCGTCACCGTCTGCTGGCGAATATCGAGCGAGAAGTATTTTGATTGTCATATTACTTATATATTTATATTAAATATAGAGCCCGGATTTCAATACTCATCAAATAAATCCTTCAATACAAGTTGACAATTCCTTTTCCCTTAAAAATTGAACTAAAATTTAACAAATATGAATGAAAAACTATTGAAATAAACTAAAAATTCATAAAATAGCTTTAAAAATATAAAACACTAGATCAAATTTGAGTTTTTTTTTTAGATTCTGAACGAAGCGCAAAAACCAGTGTTTTTACAATGAAGTTTATTTTTTTTTTATTTTTATACACTGAATGGAGCGAAGAGTGTTGTACTGGTTTCATAAACTTGTGTTTTTTTTTTCTCTATGAATGTAAACTATCTATGATTTGAGAATTTGAAGTCCCTCAAATAGAAAGGAAACGGTCTATTTGAAACGTAAAAAAAAATTAATTATTGTTTCACATTGGAGTTTGAGTTTTCATATCGTTATTCCGAATACAGTATAGAGTATAGTTCACCCGAATGACGTGTAATTTTGGGAAATTCACCCAGATTAAAAAACACATATTTAAAGTGCCGTTCAAGTCATATTATTTGGTCATGTCTTATAATTCTTACATTACCGTGTAACCGTGGTATACGGTACCTGTCTATTGGTATATAAATATTACAGAATATATATATATATATATATACTTTCTCGTGTCCCGTTTATCGAAATTCATCGCCTCTCCGTCAACCGCTCCCACAAACGTGTTGAATCACAATATTTATGCGGTTTCCAAATGACCGATTGACCGACAAGACTGATTGTCTAATGCTCGTGGTAGTGGTAACTATGTATAGTCATCGCGTCTGTCCGTTTGGCATCTCCGATCATTCTTTTTGAGTGTTTGTGTTTGTGTGTGTGTGTGTGTCCGCGAAAAACGTCGGTCGAAAAAAAAAACGTGTTTTCACGTCACAGCATCATTAATATACCTAAATACGCACTTAAATAGTAATCTCGTGCCGATGATCCGGTCGACACGGACGCGAAAGTGTTTTGAGAATAACTAATACGTAATACGAGTAATTATTCGTGCTAACCGACGACGGAACGTGAGCGTGAGAACACAACAGACAAATTTAGATTTTAATCACATAAGTATGTGTTAAAAAATTATGCAATATTAACAAAAAAAAAAAACCAAAGATAATCACTGAAAATAAACTATTATATTCATTCGTATACATTTAAAAAGCATTTGGTCAATCTAAAAGGTAATTTCAACTGTAAATGACAAAAAATAAAAAATAAAAATTAGCTGATAAGTTTAAAATAAGAACCAAATAATAAGAAATGATAATTTATTTATACTTATCATTTTATTATTTAGTTTGAAAATTTGGTTGAAAATTTTCTAAATACACATTAAATTTTGTATCATAAAAATATGACCAATTTTGATTGAAAATCTGGTAAAAATATATTTAAATAACTCTATTTTCTTGAAATGACCTTTTTTGTTCTGTATGGTAACACAAGAAGGCAAAAAACAAACGTAATCAGTACTGTTGATAAGTCTGATAATGAGTAAATGAATCATATTATAAAATATACTGCAATAACTAAGTAAATAAGTTTTTGTATGTGTTTTACTGTGAAAGTATAGTATGTGTTTTTGTTATGATAACATAATATTAATTTGAATATATAATATGTATTTACAGTGGCGCACAGTTAAATTTCCACAGGGTGTCGAAAATATAAATTGTTAGGAAATCACTCATCTCACCTATCAAATTTGAGTATGAACATGATAAAAATTTTGTTTCAATTATATTATAATTTCTTCTAATATGCTATAAATAATGAACAATAAACATAAAAATAAGTTCCAAGTCCCACTAAAACCACCGACCGATTTTCACGGGGGGTGGGGGGGGGTGTCAACCCCCGAACCCCTTGGTGTGCGCCACTGTATATAAATAAACCTGATAACAAAAATCGACAGGTAGATCACTGCGCGAGTACAATGAAAACTTGTCGCCCGTTTCACGCTGTATACGCAGTGCGTTATGACGTGATGTCTGGTGGCGCAGTGTATAATATAATATGTATTATTATAATAATAATAATAATAATAATAATAATAATAATAATAATATGCTGTTTGTCGCATCGATGACAATGGCGGGGCGCGGGAGGGGGTGATGGAAGGTGAGAGGGGATCGACACATGTCTCCATTTTTTTCTCCTCGTCATCGTCGTCTTCTCGTTTACGCTTCGTCGCGAAAACACGATTTCGTTTCGGAAATGATTTCCGGTCGTTTCTACTACTCCCGGGGCCGCGATGACGACGACGACAACGTAATATTGGATTACGGCGGCGCCCGCTCTTATACCGGCAAATCGTCAACGACACACACACACACACACACACACACACACACACACACAGATGCGAATTTACACGTGAACGCCGCGCTGCGCGTAAAAACGGGGTAAACGAGTTCGGAGAAAGTGAAAATCACAATCCTTCGAAACAATATTCGACGTCGGAGATGTATGATAATATAATATTTGATCACGGCGGCGGCGGCGGCGGATGTACAATGTACACGACACAGCAGACACAATAATGACAGACGTGTCATAAACCGATTCGGAAAAATCGAACGATAAAGGTATGCGACGTCGTAACACAATAATAATATCATCTTACGGATATGCGAATATAATATACTCGAAGCGATTGTGCGTACACATATCCATGTGACGTTTTTGTTTATGGTTTTTCCAATCCGAAGTCACAGATCACACGCCACCCTCGGACAACACAACCCTTGCAAACATTGACCGAAGTGAAGAAAAATAAACGAGGGAACGGAACTAACGCTGTTTATTTTTTAATTTCATAAAAAAAAGCTGGACAAACTTTGCACTACGGATATTCTTCACTTGTCGCGTCAAATACTCTTGATAGGTATGTAGAATTATTTTAAAGGAACAAAAAAACATTTCTTTAACAACACGATTCTGAACGAAGGAAGTTAATAATATGAAAAATAATAATAGTCGTCATTTTCAACACACCCACCAAGAATGACTCGAACAGCGAAGATTAGATACCCGAAGTATATTCGGCTTTGTAGCCTACATTCTACTTATCTTTGCTTTACTTTACTTTATTATACTTCATTTTATTTTATTTTTTTTTTAATCTAATAAATAAAGAAAGGGGATACGATTTAATGAGAAAAAAGTGTTAGAAAAAAATGCCTAAATTTTTTTTACATTTTCAAAATTTTTTTGCACCAAAATATTTTTTGTGTTTTTTTGTATCTATGTTTAAATTTTCATAAAAATTGGATAAAAAAATGATGGTTTCCGAGTCTTTATTGTCAAACTTAGACCGAGTTAAATTAAATTAAACTTCTATAACACTCTGAAAAAATACAAATTTTTATAAATATTATAACACTCGTATTTGATTTGTTTGTTTTTTTTTTTCATACTTGTTTACTAATTTTCTTGTTTTTGTGTTTACTTCCTAAGATGAATAAATAAATGCATTTATTATATGCACAAAAATCATTAATAAAAAATACTTAATCAAATCACCAAAGATTTAACTAACTGGATTCAAATTATGAGCACGCTCAGATAAAAATAGAAGGCATAGACAAAAATATGCAATTACTATAACTTCTCATCCCTTTTTAAAGATTCTTTTAAAACGTTCTCTTTGGGAAATATCGTTTTTTGGGTTTTGATTTTATTTCATACATTCTAATAATCATTATGGTTATGTGAAGCAACACGCTTTAGATTCTGAAACGTTTCGGTTTCAGTGATTATGTGAATATTTTTGCAAAAAATAAATTTCGTATGGATATTTTAATTTGAAGAAATATCGTGAGGCAATTTACGGTTTTACCGCCCATTTTAAAATCGATCTTAGGGGTGACATTTCTCCTCGGACCTGACCTGGGCCTATACGGTACGCGCGTTATCCTGTATTATTAATATTACATTATTTAAGGACGAAATTTTACATGATGCCGCGTTGTCCGCGCGCATATTTCATTCGAACAACGCTCGCGCGTTCGACCCGTTTTAATTACGAGCACCATTACGCGACACCTATTCATAATAACACGTGCCACTCGTGTCTCTCGTACATCCGAAACGTGTCAAACTGTATTCATTATACACGTGTGATGTACCTAAGTACAGGAATATTATGATATGAATTTACACTACGAAAACGACGCGTCGGTGCGACGTAGGACGCATAAAATATGTATACGAGTTTGTATATAAATTATGCGCTTTCGGTTAAGGCTCAGCACTTAATAATGACCTCTTCGCTGTGAGTGGCGAAAATACGCGACAGTGCGACAGTGGTTTTCGACCGATTTCGAGCCAAGAAAATAATATGTGCGACAAAGTAACGAAATTATTTATTGTATTTTAGATTCTGAATGAAGTGAAGAAGCTAGTGTTTTTACAATGATATTTATTTTGTTTTTTTTTTCTGTGTACAACATATTTCGTATGGAAATACTTGTCCAAAAGTTTCGTTCGGTAAATTTTTGAAAGTGGATTTGCCTCTAGATTGTACTTTAGAGAGGTCATTTTTTGAATTTCTCAATTCTTTAATTTTTTTTTTTTTTTTTGGAACAAACCACCCAAAATTTGACAAAAACCACTCGGAAACCATCATTTTTTGATCCAAACTATATAAAAATTTTGAAAATGTGAAAAAAAAATTTTGGACATTTTTCTAACATTTTTTTTCTCATTTATTTTTTTTTTATTTTATTAACTTCCCTCGTTCAGAATCTTTTTATTGAAGAAATGATTTATCGTTTTTTTAAAATTCAATACACCCTTCAAGAGAATCCCACTCGTCGTGTGAAGTATGTCCAGCTTTTTTTTACTATTTTTTCAATTCGTTCGATTTGTTACTTGCGGTCTCTAACACTCAAAGCTGGGAATATTACTCAATTTTATAGTAACCACATTAAGTTGGTTAATCCCTTCAATTCGAGACATTTTTTTTTAAATCTAATTCCAAACCATCTTAGTGAGAATTTGCGTAATTCGATTGTAGCCGTTCAGTACATATGGTTGTATAATTTTTGAATTCAAAATTGAGCAGTTATCACAATTTAAATATTGATATAAAATTCATATATGATAAACGCTTCCATAAAAGAAAGGATGATGACCAATTTTTGTTTACATTCTGAATTTCCCTACTGATTTCATCTATTCTATGCTTTACTCGTATATTTGTTTGACTATGGCATTTTAATGATAAAAGAATGGATAGGCCATGAGAATTTATCACTCAGGAATGAACATTTTGATAATTTAAAGTTGTAGGAGGTTTAATCATAATATATATATATATATATATTCCTGGGCCCCCACACGAGTCTTCTCAATGGGGTTTAGTATTCATATTATTATGAAATTGAGTTGAATAAATAAATAAAATATTGTAAATTATGCTTATTGATAAAACCTGTTTCTGGAGTAAGAGCGCTAAATTTATACTGAATTCTTTACTACTGTTCGACATCGTATATATTGTTTATACAGGAATAGCATATCCATTATTTTATAACCTATTAACTATGGCCGCACCTTGATTACCACGCGCTAGGACGCCCATACATCCCGTTAAAAATGTGATTATGTCTCTTCTGAGTATCATTTTTTCACCCTGTACCAATAAACTTCGCACTTTTATTTCTCCATTTTCGATAATTAGTGAAAATTTCTAGTTTCTAGTATAATTTATTTTGGAGTTACAATACTTAATTACTAAAATCTATATCTTTAAATTCTAGTTTAAGGTATGTTTTACTTGGTTTTTGCAGAAAAACTGTTGTGGATTTAAAAAAATTACTTCTTTAAAATGTCATACGAACACAATAATTGTCTGTCTACCGGAAACATAATATTCTATGTACGTGTGTACTGAGACGAGAACTCTTCAAGCGGAAAAAAATATGTCTATGAGAAATAAATTTTAAATTTACATCATTGTAGGTAAAACACGACAATGTTTTCTCGCATCTACTCCGAATCAGATAATATAAAATAAAATATCGTTTAAAATTCACTCCGTGCATATTTTTTTATTAACATTTTCCGTTTTATTACATATTATTATAGTAATAACTTTTAAGTATTTATTTATTCATTCGTCTAAAGGTCACCGAAATATTGGGTCGTCGTTGTATGAATTACAAAACGATGTCGAATATTTAAAGTAAGACGCGTGTTAATAATATAAAGTAAACAACAATAATAATAATAATAATTATATTCTGGCAATCAAACCGAGATCGAAATAATGACGTGCAGGTTTCTCGACGCGCGAATAAATTACGTGTGGTGAAATCTGTTTACGGATGACATTCGAGAGACGAGCAAACCGGTATTGACGAACAATATTCATATAAAAAAAAATGCAAAATAAATCCAAGGGCACAGGAAAGTGTGACGATTTTCGTATATTATTTTAGGTCGATAAACTCGGGTACGATTCGAGCAAATTTTAAGTGAATACAACCCTCGATTATTTTTGAAAACTACCCCGTCAGAAGAGTGTTTGGAATTATTTCTCAAGTGAAAATGATCCGTTTTGATAAAATTCCATTATTCGTATCGATGTACTTAGTACGTTTAGCCCTGAGGAAAATAAAATCGGTAAATTCCATTAAGGGCAATTATTGGTACGTTTGGACGAGTGCAACCGGTGGTCAACAATCAAATAAACGTTCGGTAGGTAAGACGTAACGGCGGCGGCGGTGGTTAACAGCTCTGTGTACAGGGTGTTTTCGGTGTTGTCGTTTATTATTTTCTTTTTATAATACAAAAATAAATAAATACGTATCATCGTACACACACGGCGGCGTACACGTCTTCGTACCGGTCGGCCGCCCAGGTATAATAATATAATAATATTATTATATCTTCTCCTCCTCCCTACTCTTTCTCCTCATCACAGCCGCCACTAGTGGATTTATCGTGACCCGACAGCGGCAACGGCGGCGGCGTGTAAACATCACTCAAACCGGGCTCCGCGGTATCACAGTCACACATCTATTCTGCATGCCTCTCTCCCGGACTCGCGCGCGCGCGCGCGTGTGTGTGTATAATTGCTATCTTCGTAAAAAAAAAGAAATAAATAAAACAAAATAATAATAATAAAAATACCTTCTCGATGTCTGTGATTGATTTATCGTGGATTTTTTCTTTTCACACACACACACACACACTGACACAATCATATACGTGTACGTGTATTTATATATATATACACCTAATCTAACCTATACACGCCCACGGGCACCGGTCAATATTTTTCTACCTCCCCGGCTATAATTTACCCCGTCGAATTGTGACCGGATTATTAAAAAAAAGAACTCAGCTCACACACACACACACACACACACGAAAAACGTATTTGCTGCCTCTTACAACAGGTAACACGCGCACACACTGACGAATTTTACACGCTCGTTCGTCGAGTGTATAATGTTATTATTATTATTATTATTATTATTATTATATAAAAACTAATGCGTTTTTCCTGCCAGTGTATGCCCCACAATAGAGTCATTGCTTACCTAATGAATTATCGTTTTGAGATCGGCTATCTCTTCGTACAGTTTCTCTCTCTCTCTCTCTCTCTCTCTCTTTCACTCTCCCTGCTTCGATGACTTCGAGAGAACACCTCAAACTACTATACTTCGGTTATACGTACGTCTCTACCTACCACTCTCGGGATCATTCCGTCGGCGTATTTTTTTATTTCTATTATATTTATTATTATTATACCTACATGCAGGTTTTTTTTGTAAGAGCGCGCGCACCTCTCATTGTTCTTGGACGTGTGAATAACGTGTAATGAATCAAAAATGCGAAAAATGTTGTCTTCCAACACGGCACGTGTATAAAGTATTACTGTAAATGCGTCACTTTGTTATTTGAAGAAGCATATAAGAAATAATATGAACTAATTAACTAAAAATTTATATCGTTTTAACCGAAAAAAGGTTAAAATTTGCATTTGCATATTAAATACAATTTATTTATTCAATTTTTTAAACGTCTGTTTTATATAAAAAAAAAAAAAAAAGTCACATCATAATAATTTAAAGTAGTGTATATCGTGTCTCAAAATCTTTCAAACAAACACGGTTTCTATTCAAAAATAAAATATCTTTAAACAATATTAATATTATTGCTAATATTTATAGGTAATTACAACACACACATACACACACACACACACACACACGAGTGTATGTAAAGTGAGAAAGTGCATGTGGTTGTTATGTATATTATGTTATAGAAAACGCTGGCAAATTGTCCGTGTGTATGTATATATATATTTATTTTATTTGTTGTCGCGTTTGCGCGTTTCATCTGGTGGCTCTAAAGTAGGGTGACTGATTTTTTTTTTTTTTTTGTTTTTACAAGTTTATCCTTCAATTCGTCTCTCGGTTCTTTCATCCGGAAAAACTTCCTACGGGGTGCTTTATAAAGTTTTAATTTAAAAATATATGTGCCTGCATTATTTATCGAGTATTTTTGAAAATCATAAATTTAAATTATATTCGAACACTATTTAATAAATTATTTTTTTTTATTTTATATAATTTTGTTAATTTTTTCCACTATCAACCTTTTCAAAATAATAACATTTTTCGAACACAGTCGAAGCATTGACTCGTATTTTTTCAAAATGTTGTAGTTCTATTATTTATTGTACTATTACATCTGGAATATTGATTAAATTATTGAACAAAATTTAAAGTAAAAATAGCAAAAATATTCGACAAACAAGATTTTCTTGAATCGATTTTAGTAAATCTAGCTCATAACTCCAAAATTTATATGAGTAAAAATTTTAAATTTTCATTTATTAACACCCATTTTGAAGTTTGCTTGTTTTTTTGTAAATATTCATCTAATATATTTGTAAACTCATGAAATATTAGCTTAAAATTAACCATAATCTCACTCACATATATGTCAGAACCTGAAAACATGTAATAATAATAATAATAATAATAATGGCAAATTTTTTTTATAATCGTTTAATTTTTACGTTAAATAATGATATTTTTCAATCAAAAATTGACTTAAAAAAACATACAAACAATCTTACACCTAAAATGTACTGAAATCATATTTGCTTTCTTTCTTTCTAGAAAAAAAAAAAAAAAAAAAAGATAAATAAATAAAACTTTCTATTTTAGATTCCTGGATTCGTGTCTCTACATTCGACACTTGTTTTAATAGAAAATTATTGAAAAAACAAAAAAAAATCAAATGGTATAGAAGAAGCTATCAAAATAATCTAACCAGGGCCCATTGGGAAAATTCCTATTTCTCTGTGGGCCAATATTTGCCCCTGAATACGCTTTAATCGCGCGCGTCTTAACGGAATTGCTACCAAAACGGATTTCACCCGGCGAACACTCGTCCGGATTAGATGCAAACAAAACGTCTAATATCGTTTGTCGGCTTTAATCGTGCTGATAATGGTCAACGAGCTTGTGTGGAAACGGACGAGTGACAGTGATCGAAATTGACATTGATATCTACCAACGAAATTATACGATAGAAGAAGAACTCGAAACAAGTGTCCGATTTGATAAGCGTAATGAAAATGTCATAATACAATCTTCAATGTTATCGTCTAAACGGTATCTCGTTCATGACTTCGGCGTGTTTTCGAAAATTGTCATTAAAAAAAAATACTTCTCGACGATCGATGCGAACATAATACTTTATTGATTTAATACGACCGCAAGTTTTCTAATTATCGCCTACAACGACAATGTTTTGTCATTAATAAGATAGCAACACAATTTCCGGGACGACTTAAAAAAAAATGTATGTTATTGTCTCAAAGGATCTCGTTGTTTTGAACTTTATTTCCGTAAGATTTTGTGTCTTTGGATTTTTTATGTACTGTGATGTATTTTTGTCTTTGGATTTTTTGACCTGGAATCATTTCAATTTATAGTTTGCACATTGACGTTCTTAACGAATAATGACATAACTCACTTTTCATATTTTTGCACGAAAGCAGTTTTATGTTTTCAAAATTAAATAATAATTTTGCATTTCAATAGTATAATACTTAGTCTTTCTTTCAATAACTCAGTGGGTAAAAGTTAGATGGGAAATTGCAATTGTTTTTTCTTTTCATTCAGTAACTAATCTTTAGTCAAGCTTTTTTTTTTTTTATTTGACTTATGTTTTTTTTTTTTTTTTTCTAATATTTTTAATGAAACTAAACTTGAATTTCATCGTTTTAAGTTGGAAATAATTATTTAAAAATGACATCTCTTTTTGACGGGTAAAACTTTTTTGAGATTTTAGAAATCATTTGATTTGACAGCTTCTCGGTAGGCAATTGCAAAATTATCAGTGGGATGAAAAAAATTAGAAAATATATGTAGACGATTGGTACTTAGGCATTAAACGCAAATTATGAGATGGATAATATGCATATAATTTTTCCGGGTCAGGCACTCAGTCGGTGATTTGAATTCGGTGGAGGGTGGGTGATTAGACACAAAAGATCAAATACCACCTGTCAAGTACACATTTATACTTTTTAACACATTTTATGCATTTAAGTATTGATTTTAATTGTCGTGGAAGAACGGGGAGGGGGGGAAGTGATCGAAAAAGGTTGAAAATGTCACCATTTGATTTGGTAAAACACGAGTAAGTCTGAACATTTTTGGCGAAGTGATTGAACTTAAAACAATTCAAACAACGTTGTCAAATTTGAACTAAAATTTCATGAATTATTATTTTCACGTATTTACAGGGAAATATACAGCGTCAAAGGTTTGGAAGTGTTTGCAAAATTTCCGAAGTGGTTTTTCGAAATAAATCAGTGGAAGTTTTCGATTCAAATGAGCTCGCCGAGCGATCTATTAGAGTTTCATGAAGTGATTAGTGATAATTAAAGCTTACCTGAATTTTTCATAAATTTTCCCTGTAAAGAGCGGTGTTTCATTTTAAACTATTGTAAAATTATTTTTATTCAAATTTGTGATTATTTGAATCGGCGACAACGCATCTCAGTTAACCTTTTTAGATTGTGTTTAAAACTCACAGCGAAAAAAAATGATATGGTCCAACTACTGCGGACAATAATTCAGATTTTGCAATTTAATTCCCGTCACAACGATTACAAAATGTTGGAAATGTGATTAAAGACAATGATTGTATCTTTAAAAAATGTGTTTTAGGCTCAATCGTGTTCTTTTACGTTTTTCTGTAGAAATATTTTATTTCTTTTGGTACATCAACGTAATTAAGCACATATTGGACAAATTACATCAATACCGCACCGCACAGTTTTATCCAAAATAAAATTATCGTTTAAAATCGCACACTTTTAATAATAATCATTCTTATAATTTTTGTCGTCTCTTCCAGACAAGTGTGACTATTTCGTCTTCTCGCCGCCCATTGGCGCCTGTCATCTGATGAGTCTGTTAATTTGACACTAATATTTTTTCTATCCAAATTAGAGAATAAGCTGCCAACACAGATGTCTCGATTCGAATATTTACAAACAATAAACGCGATCAATCAATCGTCCAATAAAAAATTCACTTGTCATAAACGTAATCAGCACTGGTGTGACGATGTGATTGAAAATCTTGTGAAACGTGTTACAGTTACGACAGATTCAAACGAAAATGTATTTATGATCATCGTGGAACAGAAACAGTAACTATTCTATCGGCCAAAGTGTGTGATTCTGAACGATTATTCTTGTAGTGAAATATAATAGAAAAAAGGGGATATACTTCGCACCACGGGTATTTGTCGTACTTAGGTTGGAATTTGGAGGTTGTGTTAAGTTTAAAAAAAAGATAAATATTGGGGCGCTTATTAATTTTATGACATAATATTTTGTGGTATTGCAGTATATGACACTCGGACTGAGATTTCGATACGGAAAAAAAAAACATTTGCATTTAATTAGACTGATCTATATAATATATTAATACGAGCTCGATTAATAATGCCTGCTGTGATATTATCATAATAGTTTATATCGTAATTGACGTGTTCATTGTTATTTAAGGCCATCGCAATTCACAGAGCCGTCACTTTGATGCTCTGGGTATTGGGCGGATAACTATTGTGTACCGCAATAAATGCGATCAGCGCGGCCAACGCGAATTCATTCTAATCATTATGAACGTCAATATTAGACAATAATATTCGGTCAAATTGGATAGTTTTATTTATGGTCGACACATATTACAATGACACATCCGAATTTATTGGGTTATCTGCTGCAACGTTTCCTTAATTTATATACACGACCGACGCGATGTGGCGGTGCATCAACGACATGATGACGCATTACGATGTACCTTACCTCTGGCTAATAAGACTCGTAGTTAACGACGACGAGTGCGCAGACTTTCAGTGTATATAAATCATTGGTGGATTTCAATAATTAAGAAAAAAAAAACAATAGAATGCTTATAAAAATACTATACTTAATTAATGCATTAAAATACGACGTTATCGAAGCCTTTTTTGAAAAAATTATCAAACAAATTGTATTTATAATGCGGAATCGTAATACAATGTTATTATCGATTAATTAGTAAATAATAATTAGCAAACACAAAACACAATAGCATTTATCAAAGTTTATTCGGCTATTCAAGTCATAATATGAAACGTCCGATAGTCGCGTTTTACAAAATAATATAAGTCATGTACGAGTTAAGTTTTCGGTTTGGTTGTTACGCAGCTACAGGGTATTTTCACTTTTCAAACATGTTTTTATTATTTTCGTTATTTACAGTTAAAAACCTTTAGCGAAATTTTCAGACCACAATTTACTGCAAAAGCTTGCTTAATTTCGTGTTTTAAATTTAAAATATTGACATTATTATTAATTAAATCCATGTAAGTACCTACAAGTTCGCAGAAATAATATTCTTTAATTTACATTCTAATCATTTATTTTCAATATGAGCATTTTAAAAGTGTTACTCGGTCTCTAAAATGGTTCGGTTTTATACACTTGTGGTTTCAATTTCAGTTTTGGTAACAAAAAACGTAAAAAGCTGGACATACTTCGCACGATGGTTGGGATTCTTTTGACGGGTGTATTGAATTTTAAAGAAACGATAAATAATTTCTTTAATAAAACGATTCTGAACGAGGGAAGTAATAATATAAAAAATAAATGAGAAAAAAAATGTTACAGAAAATGTCCAAATTTTTTAATTCAGATTTTCAAAATTTTTGCCAAAATCTTTCTTATATGATTTTCTATCTATGATTAAATTTTCATATAGTTCGGATAAAAAAATTATGGTTTCCGAGTCGTTTTTGTCAAATTTTGAGTAGTTTTTTCCAAAAAAAAAAAAAAAAAAATGAAGAATTGAGAAATTCAAAATATGAACTCTCT
>JAIPRM010009774.1:0-14416 GCA_025469315.1 Stegophylla sp. TES_Ste_2020 | reverse complement strand
CCTTCGTTCAGAATCGTTTTACTGAAGAAATGATTTATCGTTTCTTTAAAATATAATACGCCCGTCAAGAGAATACTACCCGTCGTGCGAAGTACACCCATCGTGCGAAGTATGTCCGCTTTTTATATTATTAACTTCCTTCGTTCACAATCGTTGAAGAAATGATTTATCGTTTCTTTAAAATTAAATGCACCTGTCAAGAGAATCCCACCCGTCGTGCGAAGTACGTCCGACTTTTTCATATTATACCGCATATACGACAATGTTATGTACGCGTAACGTTTGCGTTTGACGGCCTCTATTTTCTCACGTCGTATGTCCAGTGTTTTATTCGAACCCATTGTTTATTATTGTCAATTTTATTTTTTATTTTATTTTTTTAAATCACAGAAGGCGTCAGATAACGAAACCGTATAAATTACGAACTGTTTGGATCGTTTTCGAGATGTCAAATATTTTTAACACGTTGCGTGAACAGTGTTCACTGGCTCTGAGAATTCGGTTCAAAGTTTTTAAATTGATTGTCTGAGTGTTATATACACTCCAGGGAATGCGTCCAACACCATAAACGATACCGGACAATATCGCACGAA
This sequence comes from Stegophylla sp. TES_Ste_2020, assembly GCA_025469315.1. Lineage (NCBI taxonomy): Eukaryota > Metazoa > Arthropoda > Insecta > Hemiptera > Aphididae > Stegophylla > Stegophylla sp. TES_Ste_2020. Next base: position 13,823 of record JAIPRM010009774.1, on the reverse strand, counting down.
AAGTATATATATATATATATATATAGATAAACGAGAGGGTAAAACAGTCATTTCTGTTTTATACGAAAAAATATCATTCAATGTCAAGTCACATATATTTGTTTTTACGAGTGCGCGTAACTTTGCGTCTGTTTATCGTTAGACATACTAACAGCAGCATTTACAGTTTACATAATATAGTGAATGAAAGTTCAAGGTTAACATTTGAATTTTGTGCAAGAACTTAATATTCGAAAAAATTTCATCTCTATTTTTGTGTAAAGACACTTTTGACGTTTTCTTCGTATACGACAAAATTACTCATATCGTGACTTTGATATCTCCGAATGACATATGAGAGTTATTAATAAAGAAAAAAAATAGTAAAAATAATTGCTTTAGTTTTCGCACAAAAGTTTAAAACACATTTCAAGTAATGGGAGTGGAGAACTTACACTACAAAAAAGAAACAAATGGGAGAATTTTTAAATCATTTTGAGAACTTATATGAAAAATATATTTTAATAGTTTAAATTATAGGTTTAAAAATGGAATTTTTTTAAAATCATTGTTGTTCCTACGTTTAAACAATCACCCTGTATATATAATTATAATTAATTTACATAATTGTAATTGATAATTTTAAAATTAAAATGAAACTTGTGTATCTGTTATTGTATTTATATATTATATAATAGGATTTCGTATTTCAAGAACACAAATATTTGTTTACACATTGCCGAGCAAAGTCATGGTTACCCATGATGATGATACATAGCTGAAATGTAATATATAGCTAAACAATATTCTTTTAAAATTTCTCTTTGTTGTTTCACGATCGTCGTAGAACCACTGAAGTATAAAAAAATGTAATAAAATACTTGAAAAAATAAAAATGATATGAAACAATTTTGTATAAAAAAATAATATATAAGTATAATATGGAATATTAAATATTCTCCCGTATATAATATTCAATTAATTATAGCAAGAATGAAGTGGCGTGACCGTATGAGCGGATGTGTCAATTCGTTCATTCTAATGTACGTAAAAATGTTTTGGTTTTCTGTGAAATAATGATCATGTTAGTCGTACTTGCAGTGTATTGTGTATTATTATTTATTAATTAATTAAATTTAAAAAAAATTATTGGTAACTATGTGTTTTGGCTCAAGCCATCTTCAGGTTGGTACTTAAAGAAATCATAAATAAACATAGAATATATATGAAAAAAACAAAAATATTTTATATTTATTTATGTCAATTTAATTTTTATTGTATCGAACTGGGGACATGTAGTGCGTGAAATGCGTGGATTAGGTTGTGGGGTGTTTTGTGCTTAGGGTCCGCCAGGGCGAATTATGAATTCTACATAGAAATACAAGTAATAACACATATCATGCTAGGGATTTGCATTCCTTCGAAATTCAGCTCCAGAGGTGTTGGTGTGCATTATGCGGAATACGTCTCGATTTATCCAAAAAATAATACCGTCTGCTAACTGCTCGGGTCCGTTTGTGATTGTTCGGGGAAAACATTACCAGGTAAACTCGCGGGGGGCCAGGAGATAATAAAATAATGTTACGTAGGCCAATGATGCTCATAGGTATACGTTATGTATAATATATTATTATCATTTCCCTGCAGCGTGCAGCCGTTTCCGGGTCGCGTGTCCGTGGCAAAGAAATGCGAATAATAATTTAATCTTCGACATTTTTCCGCGTATCGTCGAATCGTTTATGCGCATAATATCTAACCGGGGGGGAAATAAATAAAAAGAGAAAAAACGAAAAAAATAAATATGAAAACCCTCGTGACTCGGACGGGTGGTAGGTAGGGAGGGCGGCGTGCAGTGGCGTGTGTGCGCGCGTGAGTAGGAGTCGGGGGTTTGAGGGGAGCGGAAAGTGTTGGTGGGCGGGCAAGGAGAATATTGTTTAAAAGGTATATGTCCAAATGCACATAATATGCAGAATCTACAGGCAATATAAGTCAAATGGTATAATATAACAGCGAGCCGTTATAACAGAAGGGATGGCTCGAGGAGGAACGAAGAAGGGGCTCTCGGTTAGAGGGGGTAGGAGGTAGTCAGTGGAAACGGCTGCGAAACGGGTAATAATGTGATATATACGTATATACACACATAGACACGTATATTTCACCCCCCCCCACTTCCTACACGCCGAGTGCTGTGTGGAGGCATTTGCCGTGAACGAATTTTATATGTTTTTCTCTCGCGCGTTTCTGCGGATATGAATAGGGCCTTAAATTATGTACATCAGATGTGCGGAATTTAAAACAGGCACCGTCGCCTTGATCTCGCCCTCCGTCGTTCGACCGCCTGCCAAGGTTTGCACGGCCGGAGAAATCGGATAATGATTGTTAAACGCCAAATTTTGTTCAGTTGTGTGTAAACACCGGTCACCACTGTAAAGACTATCTGCACCGAAACTTCGTCATCATGATCATTGTTTCACCTCCAACTATCCCCCCCACGATATTAGAAATATCGAAAAAGGTTCATTTATCGAATGCCAACTATCGACAATGTTACGCGTGTCTATAATCCGTACTGGAAGTTGGAAACTAGATTATGCAGGCAAATTGATATTTTCTATATTATATTTATAAAACGAAAAAAAAAAAAAAAATCGAAATAACCAAAAAAATATTTTTGAAGCCGATCTACTGAAAATGAATATCAGTTTTTCAGGAATAAAACATCTTTTAGTGATAATTTCAATACTACCATCAACTGACTGAATACACAAAAGAGATGAATCGTATTGAATAAAGATGGACACCTCAAGATTTACAGAACATTAATATCTGACGGACAAGAGCATGAAAGGAATTTAAAACAATTATAAGTAATTGATATTTATTTTTAATTTATAATTATTTATTTGATTTTATTGAACATGAAACTCAAATAAAAGACTTATAAAGTTATGTTTATTACAAAGATTATTGTATGCGAATATTAATGAAGTGAGGGGGTGTTTTGTCTTTAAGACGATTTCTTTCTTCGAATTTTATTTGTTTCATATGAGAAAATGTACGTTTACAAAAATATTTCCAAGTCATTTCAAAAACAGATAACATTTACCATGCGAAATCTCGTAATAGCAAAAATTGTTTAACATGTAAAGTGTTTTCCACAACTACACATCAATTTATTTTGTTAAAAAATACGGTTCTGTTGCAAATAACATAATTCCGATTGAAATGAATAATCTCGATTTCCAATTTCAAATGCCATAGAATTATCAAAGCAATTTATTCGAGGAAGTATAAGTGCAACTTGTTTTCTCAAAACGTTCTTAAACAATTTTTATTTTTACACTTTAGTGTATTAAATTTTTATAGGTAGCTCGAGTCAGATCTAAACGGGCGAGTAGGCGATAAGTTGTCCATTCCTGATATAGCACACTGAGACGTGAATAACGTGAACGAGAAGCACAATGGCAGAAGATAGATTGGATGCTTAGTGTCCACAAAGAAAAATTCGAACATGACAATTGAATTTGTTGAAAAAGTGATCGAAATATTATTTGGTATCTACTCAGAAACGCGATTTACAGTTTTTTTTTATGTAGAAATTAAAATCATAAAGGTTATTTTTTTATTATTTTTCATAATTTTTTTTTTTGTTTTTTTCATTTTTCGCCAAAATTTAAGAGCTTGTGTTGGTCAACTACCTAAATGGTTGTTTTCGAGTGAGTAATATATGATTTAAGGACTCAGAGAAATGCGAAGATGTGCTTCCCTCATATCTTATTCCTGTATGAAATTTACTGTGATTTTTTGTCGACCGACGAGTCAAGCAAACAAGTGTGATGCACATAAATGAATTTAATTAATCTTCATGGAACGCCTGTCTACAAAACTACCTATATGATGTGAAAAGTAATGGAGGAAATAAGTTTCAAAGTCATTAAACAAATTTAATTACAGTTAAAATAAATCTTTCTCGACTACGAGACTGTATTATTATAAAGAGCTGTGTACGTGTTCATTGAAATTCGAGAATATTATTTAGTAGGCATTTATACTTTTGGTTTCTTTGACTCGAAATCATCGAGTCAACTCGACCGAATAATAATTATTATATTTCCATTGCAAACAATACACATAAACCTCAAGTTTAAAGTCAAATAACTATTTACAAAAGAAAAATGCAAACAATTCGTTATTTTTTGTTTAGCGAGTTCAATGATATTCTGACATTTTGACATTTAGGATTTAAGGATTTAGTATTTAAATATCAATCGTTCTGGTTCAAAACTGAATGGACACCACTTTTGAATAACATAAAAATTTTGAAAATTTTGATACTCGAAACGATTTTTTTTTTTCTAATTTTAATCTATGTAATAATACACACATATAGAGTTCAGAATTAGGAATGTCCAGGCCCAAAATGACTAGGTATGAAACATTTTCTGCAATGATAAAATGTTGACAAATATGTAGTCCACTAAAAAAAAAGCAATAAAATATAAAATATTATAATAAAAAAATTCAAATCTATGCTATACGTTTATTTGTTGTCGATGCAGAAAATTCAATTTGCTGAACCTTGGTATGCAGAAAATAAGCAAAGGAACTATTTATCAGAATACCTGCTAGAGTGCTAGCTATAGGCGTGAACATAAGGGGCACAAGGGAGTGGAAATACGCCTTCAATAAGTTCATTGGTATCGTTAATATTATATAATGATATCACACTAAAATGCGATATTCACATTATGAATATAATAGTAAATAGAAAATACCTATACAGTAAGTCCTCGTTTAACGTCACCTCATTTAGTGTTGTTTCGTGGTTGGTAAAAGTTCAAGTCCTTATGTTTCGTTTAATACTGGAATGGTTTCAGCACGTCATTTGTAATACATGTTCATCAAATTTTCGTTATATTTATATATGTTACCGAGAATCGTATCATAATGAGAAAAATGTAGCAAAACAGTCAAAACTAGACTTATTTTTTAAGAAATAAGTAGTAAATACGTATGTTAATCTAATATTAAGTTTTCATTAATTTTATTATAATATGTGATTTAATACAAACAATTAATAATTTATAAATAAAATAATTTAATTGTGCAATTACAATGATTATATTAATGCATACATACATTGTTATTTATGGGCAGGAATTCATTATAATAAAGAGTGTGTAAAATGTATTTCACTTAACGTTATTTCGATTAACGTTATTTTTTCCAAGAACCTAACCTCGACGATAAATGAGGACTTACTGTATTAGGATCTAGGAATAATAATGCACACGCTCTTGTTGACAATAGCCAACACAAGGAGCATATATAAGGGGTAAGTTGGGCCACATTGTTTTAATGACCTTTTTTTAAAATTTTTAAATATATAATATTAGATAGGTACCTATATCCACATGGGTGGGTGGATAAGAAAACACGTAATGGTTTATTCGTTTATATTGTGTCTTCCAATTTTCAAGAGTAGTACACCGAATAATATTGATGGACCGGTGATACCCAAAAGCGCTAAAGGTGTATTTTTACCAATTGCCCATAAGCGCAAAATTTATTTGCGCTTTTGTACCTTGGTAGTGGAATAAAAGTGCACATTTAATATTATGAAACTTATTATATTTAGTAGTTTAGTGCTCAAATTTGCTGTACTTTTGTATTTGAAAAATGATTTTAGTGTTTTATTGTAACAAAGTACGATAACCGTTGATAAGCATTTAAGTAAATAGTTTGTAACAACAAACTATAACCTTAAAAGATAATTTTGAATTTTGAATTTGCCCAAATTAAATGTGGCCAGTTTCACCTAGGACAAGCTTGGTACAGACAAATTGGAAAATTGTGACCTAAGACTGAATACGAAAAAAGTTATTCTGAAATTTACACATTATATTAATTATACATAATATATTTTATAATAATAACTTTACAAGCTCAACAAGTAATAATTTAACACATCTTCAAAACAAATCTCCAAGATAAATTACTTAAAAATTTCGTATTTAATTTTAAGGCACTCACTATAATAATATATACATTTTAATAATAACTGTAAAAGTTTGATAAAATATAACTGTGATTTTAATAAAATAAACTTGATTTCTATTTTAGTAAAATTTATTTGTGCTTTTGGGATGTTAAAACGATTATTTATTTTTACGCTTAAGGGATGTTTATTTTTGCGCTTTTGGGTCACGTTTGGATTACATTTTGAGCTTATAGGTTACAGCCTGATGGACACGGTCACTGAAATTCCCCGAGACCAAAGATATGGAAGAAAGAATCTGACAACAAGAATAGAGGGAGAAGAGATAGAGTAGAGGAGGTGGGAAATGTAACTCAGGTCCAAAGAGTGTATAAAATTTATTGTATTATTTATATATACTAAATAAGCGATGGTGGCCGTATGGATATAATAATCAATCAGCACCCCTAAAGTTGTCGATTTTTACAATGGAAAAAAAAGAAGAGGATATCTTGTATCTACAGCAAAAAATAAGAACATATTGTATTTAAGCTTGATTTCAAGTTCAAAAGTAATGCGGATAAATAATACAGTTTTCAAAATTGCACTCAGTTTAAATTATACGAGGTTTCTACTGATGTTGATCTAGTTTTATGGATTATTGTATCCCAGTCTTTCTATCTAAGTTCACACAAAATACAATTATTTTTAACTTGTTATTGGAAATAATATAATTTAAAAATAATGTAAATAATGTAGTTTATTTAAGTGTTATTTTTTAAATTTTCGAATCGCTGTATATATAATGAATTTAAATATTTTTCATAAGTCACTATTGAGTATTATGAAATTCAAATTTTTATTTTCAACGTATTTTGTTTCTTGGACATTGAAAATGTTTAAAAAAGTGAACGTTTAAGCAATTGGACATTCGTATTTCAAACCGTACATAGATGTTCTTTTAAAATAATTAAAGTCTTAAAAAATTAAAAAATAGTGAACATAATTCTGAAAATAATACGTTAATCACATTCATAAGTCGGGGGTAAATTTATCAAGTTAATTTACTTAACTATTATTTTCCATAGCGTCAATAGAAAAATTACTAATCGATATGTTTAATGAGTGACACAAGGAATATAGACTTTTTACCGGTGTTTAAATATTCCTTGGCGTGCGTAAATTCGAATAGTAGCCCTTTATTTTTTATTTTTAATGTGTTTCCATGAATTTGTATTTGTAGAAAAATAAAATTAACTATGAGACGTTTAAAGGGACAGTATATTGTACATTTTTCTTTGACTCATTTTCCAACTGTTCGAATTCTTTAAAAGTCTTTTATAATATGTCGATCGACAGAAAACCGAAAATAAACATTCCGTTCAAATTCTTAAATTCCTGGCATTTTAAGAAAGAAAAAAAAAACAATGAAAATTTCAGGAGATCTTCGAAATTAATAAGGGTATCAATAAACCGATGTCGTGCGGCACAACTGTTTTCCAGAAGAATATTTTTTAATTGCAACGTATGTTATAATATTGCATTCAATCTGTCAGCAACTGGACATATGAAAATTAATACTTGAATTTGTTAAGAGCTTACGTTAAACTGTTGAATAAGTTTTTTTTATGTATATACGAGCACCGTTAACAGAATAGTCGAAATCGTGTTCTGACGAGGCTATAAAATGGAATCGAGTTGAATTCAAATCGCGTTCAGTTAATACTTCAATATTTTCCATTGTCAAACATAGCGCGTAGCACTTTCGGCTTTCGGGCCGTAGTCGCATTATTGCCATTGTCGATAGTACATTTCGCTATAAACTCCATTTATACACCATTTTATTCATCTCATCACCGCCGCCGTCCTGACCCGATTATCAATGCATTATGTAATAATAATTTTGTGTCTGGATTCGGTTGAGCTTGAAAAAATAACTCGTTTGGTTTATTATTAATATTAATCATAATTGTTATTTGTCTTTTGTTCGATATTTTGAAAATTATTTATAATAATACCTATGCGTTCATATACTATATACGATAAAATGATGAATTGGTAGTTTTCGAGCGCCAATGTCTATGTATCAAAAGAATTTGGTAAAATAGCGATTTCATTATATTAATGTTTTTATGTGGATTTCATTTTTAATCTTTATATTTTATCTTATTGACGGAACGCAGAGAAATAATTTACTTTCAAGATTATTAATTGATACGGTATTTTTATTTGAAATCGAAGCTTTTTTCAAATACTTAACAGCTGTTAATTTGATTAAAGATTTGAGAAGAATCGAATTTGTGTTTGAAACGGATATGAGCATTTGTTCTTAATATTATTATAATATTGAACGTGAGGTTTCACTTTGGACGAATATGATAATTGAATCGCAATTGAATGGCTTCATAAAAAATGTGATTATTATAGGTTCATTATCCCTTTTCCTAAACATGACGTTTGTACTTGACTTGACTTGAACCCATTGTAAACATCCATCTTAAATATGAAATTCATGTTAAAAGGGTTTCAGTCACGGACTTAATCCCGTTTAGCATAAAACTCTTATTATTATCAATAAGAATATCAGTTGATTGTTAATTTTTCTAGAGTTGAGATAATCATTTTACAGTAATAATCATAATAAAATTACAAAGTAGGTATACAAGTTCACATGACCAACGGGTGACGAATAATATGAAAACAGAGGAAACTATATATAAAAAAAAACTTCTATTAGAATAGTATAAATTTATATATTATAAAAAAAAAAATTGTTAAGTTTACTTATAATTTAAAATAGATATTTTATATTATATCTTGAATACTATAAAAACACAGTAAATTATATTGAAGGCTTATTCGAATAATATTTTAATTAATTAGGTAATTTTTATGTTTTATAATTAAAGGTCAATTTTGTTTAATAAGTTAATATAATTTGATATATGATATTGAATTCTCATTTTTCTTCCAAAACGTCATGAAAAATGACATTTGAAATAAATCATAAACACAAAATTATTAATTTTTGTAAAACAAGTCTTAGACCACTACACTTAAATGCTAATATCAGGATTGTATTTTTAAAATAACAATATTGTTTTATATAATTTAACTGTGCTGTTTAATATCAGTTAACTTTGTTAAAGATATATTTATGAATTTTTAAACATATTAAAAGTTTTTTCATTTTTCCCAAAGTTTAAAGTTATGGATCAAGATCCTTTTTGCACGAAGCGATTCAATTATAATAATAATAATAATAATAAACGTTTATTCTAAAAAATTACCTATTTGTAAAATATGTATACAATAATAAAATTGTCGTGAGTGTGAGTGATATTAAGGCAAAGTTGAAGTTTATTATGTTATCTACTCGAATGATAAAAACTAATTGCGATTGTATTTTTCATTCAATTAAATGTTTTAATTTTCTGATCATTGGGTTTAATTTAATGATTCTGAAATTTAACTACCAAACGAGTTGGTGTATCTTCATAATTTAATCTCAATATTATAAATTCGTGTTGATAAATACTTAATATTTATGATTTATAATTAAGTACTAAGTGGAATAAACGTAATGCATAATTTCACAAGTAAAATTTTCGATTAATGGGAATAATAAATAAATAATTATTATTTTCAATAACCAAACTTATTTCCCAAACATTTCGTTGGATGTACGTATATTATCATAAATCATTCATAAGAAAACGCATGCACTTACTCTACGAGACCATGTGATTGTTGGAGGTGGGTTTCCAGTTGTATTGCATTGCAGAATAACATCTGATCCTTTTTTAGCGCTGACTTTCCCGTTTGATGTAATACCAATGATCCTCGGTGGAACTATATGAAAAAAAAAAACAGACAATCAACATCAGAAATGTGTAGTTAATATGATAAAAAACATAATTAAATCAATAATTTTCATTAGTTAGAAAATCAGACATTGATAAAGAATTGTTAAATGTACATAGATGATGAAATTTCCGTGCATTTTCAATGATGAGGAAAACAATATTATTTTCTACCTTCATTTATTATAAGAGACTCTGTGGGGATTTATTGAGCATTCTCGTCAAATTTGTAACTGCGTATTACGTATAAATTAATACTTTTTATTTCCTATACTGAAAACAACATTCAAATTTTTGAGAAAAAATTAATTTAAAACTTTTACTATTTTTATCAACGTGATTTTTTTTAGGTTTTTTAGTTTTATCAAATGAGAACTAAAAATTTTAATTTAATATTCTGAGAGCAAATTATAATATATAAAGAGTATTTATTTCTTTTTAAAACGTTAGTACAAAAATTATTAAATCGAACCAATTTAATGACAAAAGACCTGTATAAAGTTTAAAGTAGCAGAATGAAGAATTAGAAGTGACTCCAAAAACATTTACTGCCATCAAAACGATACCTAATGTAATCTTAAAACGCTTTTAATATATCTTAAATTTGAGATTCAATAACATGAACTTTGATACCTACTGAAATTAAAAAAGAATTTTTTATAAAGATTATAAGATATATAATCGTATAATTACTAATCATTATAAGATGCAGTTAAAAATGGTGGTTTAACAACTTTGAAATTAACTGTCACATTGAGTGTTGACTGTTATAAAATCACCCTTTGTATCTTATAATAATTAGTAATTTGTAAATAAATAATTAGTAATTTTATTATCTCTGTTCTAAAAGGGATAAATGGTAAACGTGTAAATAAAATTATTCTGTTCATAACATAATATGCTAAGTTATATATTATGCTATTTGAGTAATATATTTTTTTTCAATTCGTATTCATAATAGTATTGGATAACTTTACGTTATATGACATTCGTACTCTTGAAAGTAAAAAAAAAAAAAAAAATGTAAAAATCGCATTTAATATTAGACATTCTCATTTTCAATAACTTATTTTTACACATAAAGCTTAAGTGAAATAAAGTCATAGAACGATGTTCTGTTGATACTGAATGTTACGAATGCATAAAAAAGGTGTGACAGAGTATATGTATTTTTTGAAATTGAAAATTTTGAATCATCTAACCTAACGTATTCAACTCGAAGCGTTACGTTTGATGACAGAAAATATGTTTGTTGTCTCGTTTTATTTTCGTTTCCAAGTATAAAATGTATTATTGTTCCTTAGATGTAGAAAAATAAGTTTTCAGATGTAAATGTATTGAATTCAACCAACGTAATATCATAACGAAGAAATGTATGCGCAATCGTTCGTTTAATTAATTAAAATAATCAAAAATAGTTATTGAAATACATGTTTTAAATAATGATATTTTAAGTCTAAAACGTTAAAGTATAACATTATTAGAACTCGGCAATTATTAATAGTTAGAATATATTTATGTAGGTAGAAGTAAGACGTACTATTCTCTTATCGAATTCTTGGCCTTAGTTCTTTTGATAATTCTAGGAAAAGCGTTCAGCTAATTTTCATTCAATTCTTTGGTCTGATTTTTAAATATTTACACATAGAATTAAGTCCTGAATAAACTAAAAATATTTTTATTTCCGACGGAAACAAATTATAAAATACGTTAAAATGTTTGTAATTATTCAACTGTCTGAGTTTCTCACGATTATGTTAATGACCAACAAATGCAGGAGTAAGAATTTAAGCTCAAAATGCGTTATGAAAGTCTATATTAATTCAAAGTAAGTGGATAGACTTTTCAATTTTTTCATGCATATTTTTCTGTTCATAAATCTCCAATTCTCGTGAAAACTACGTCGACGGAATTCCACAGAGTCTATGAATGCATATAATAAACGTATTCCTTTCAATCTAAATCCAAACTACGAATACGTTTAAATCCTTCCGGAGGCCGTAATATTGATATAAAACATAATATTGTTATGTTTACGATTTTCCAATATTGCGGCTTTCAATAGGCAAGACAAATGGATAAAAAGATGATAAATGGGTTAGCGGAAAATCCTACGGTTCGACGTAATATGAATATTTGTTAATTTTTTTTTTTCCAAATTTCTATGCACGTTTTCTCCACTACTATAGTCGCTATTGTATTTCGATTGATAAAAGCGTAAATAATTCTGAGCGTGTTTTAAAATAAGCTTGACTATTATGTAACAGGAACTGATTACATTGTGAAAATAATATTCCATATTATTGGATATTTATATTAATTTATTTTAATATAGTATATTTATTTACTCTAACTTATGAAAATGTGTTCATTTATAAGCTTACGAAATTGTTTATTACACTTGGAAAAATAATATGTGAGGAATACATGTATATATATATATTTTATTTATAAAAAAATATCATTTATAATCTGTATTAAAAATATATATATATATATATATAGGTATATAATACAATAAGCAAATGAGATAATCAATAATATAATAAATAATTTGGTGACATGAACATGGAAACAATCCAGTGATAAGACCCTTGACGTGTTAGGCTGGATATTGAGCAATGTCAATGATTAATCTAGAAGATCATGTGTACTTAAATGTATCATTAAACTTAAGCTTTTATATCCCACAAACAACTAGATAAGTCAATACAGTTGATTCCTCTTCAGGTGAAATCCATAGAGTCCTAATGATGCTTCTCTCGGGCCCGAGCTTTTCTCTCCACGGTCGACACACATTACTTTTATATTAAAATGATTGAATTTTCGGTTATTTATTTTGATACACATGACAATTTAAAGTATTAAACTTTAAGATAATTTATAATAATTATGGCTAAATTTTAGTTTTTATCATGACACAAGTTTGAATAGTGGATAAGCCGAAAAATTAGATATGGGTCGAATGACTTTGCTTTCTATCATATTTCATTATTCGTTTCTGTTATTTTTTATATAAAAACAAATTTTGACACCGTTTGTTGTTAAGTTAACGTTGCGAAAATATTATAACATTTTTCTCAGAGACTGTCAGGCACGAAAACAGTTATAATAATAATAATAATAATAATAATAATAATAAAATGAACTAACAGCAACAACTTGCACAACTCGCTCATTTTAATAAAGGCTATTGAAACTTTTTCGCGCTTGGGTTATATAATACAAATATTTTTTATTAATATTTATGAAGCCGTTATGTTACAGTATATTCACTGTCTAGAGCTCCAAGTAGTCAATAATCTACCTGCCTAAGGTTGGCTAATTGAATATAATGCATATATTTTTCCCTGGAATACTGCATGGTTTATATTAATCATACAAATCGTATACATATACAAGTAATATAACCGATAATTCTTCGTTTTAAATTCCGACTCGATTGCCGAGTTACTTGTTTGGACAACAACGGAATAAATATCAAAATCGTGTACGTATTTATTAGTTTTAAATAAATTTCAGTTCATCATAGGCAAAGTTATGTATAATAATAATAAGACGGTTGAAATTGAATCGTATACAGAAGTATACTATTACTTGATAAAAATGTTTAACTAAAATTAAAAAGCATATTTTCAATTATAATACTACATTGACGTAATATTAAGACTCAAACATAGGTGGGTTTTGGTTATACCGTAGTGTTCCACGTGCCTACAATTAATTCGTTCTAAAAATATTTTTGATATAGGTTTGAATAGTAGGAAACTAGGACGTAAAAAATTTAAATAAGTTATAAAATAATAACAATAAAAAAATCTGCAATTTTTAAGGTCAACAGTCATGTGGGTCGTAATTTTAACTTAAAAATGCTTGTAAAAAGCCGGACATACTTCGCACGATGGGTGTACTTCGCACGACGGGTGGTATTCTCTTGACGGGCGTATTAAATTTTAAAGAAACGATAAATCATTTCTTCAGTAAAACGATTCTGAACGAAAGAA
>JAIPRM010009773.1:0-14416 GCA_025469315.1 Stegophylla sp. TES_Ste_2020 | reverse complement strand
TTCCTTCGTTCAGAATCGTTTTACTGAAGAAATGATTTATCGTTTCTTTAAAATATAATACGCCCGTCAAGAGAATACCACCTGTCGTGTGAAGTACACCCATCGTGCGAAGTATGTCCGCTTTTTTCCATGATGTAATCGTTTCTCCCGAGTCTGGAGAACCATAAAATGCGCAGTAATATCTTGCTGACATGCCTCTATATACTTAGCCATGGCTTAAACGTACATACCGGGACGCAGTCAACAACTTTTTGAAACCAGATATGCCTCTAGATGGTACTTTATACAGGTAAACTTTCAAAATACTTAAGTGTTTTCTCAAAATTTGATAAAAATGTGAAAAAAAAAATTTCTCATTCAATTTTTTTTTGTTTTTAGTAAAATTATCCTTTTTTTTTTTTTTTTTATTGATTGTATAAAAAAAAGTAAAGTAAAGTAAAATGCAGTGAAGTAAAGTAAAGTAAAGTAAAATTAAGTGAAGTAAAGACAAGAAAGCTGGACATATTGCGCACAATGGGTATTACTCCTCGGGTCAGAGACTTTTGTTGAGTGTGTTGAAAATAACGACTATTTTTAATTATATTTAGTAAAAACTATCAGACAAAAACTAGAATATAAATACGCGTAATGATCTTTTGCCACAGACATTTTGTGATATAAAAAGAAACAAGTAATTTTAAAATGGACACGCCGGATTTTAGATTCTGAGAGGATCAAATAAGCTAGTGTTTTTATTACAATATTATTTATCAATTTGTGTTTTTTTCTGTCTACACGTTTTTGAATAGAAATTAGAGACGGGTCGATCATTAAATTTTTCAAAGTTGATTTCGAATTTGAACTTGAAATTTGAATCGTATTCAAACAATTTTCGAACTTTGAAAAAAAGGAAAATATTTGCAAATGTAACAATTAATTCAAAAAAGAATAAATTACAAGAGTAGTACGAAATATGTTTCTTTTACAAGCCATAATTGTAGATAATATAAATATATATTTTATTATTTATTATTCATTCATATATTTATTATAAATATTACATAATATATTTATTTATAAAACTGTTGTATGAATAAAAAAATCGATATTTTCTTTATTTTTATTTTTTTTCATATAACCAGTCATTTGAATCATGATTTTATAATCAAACTATTGTAAAAAATTATTTATTAAGCCAATTATTATATATTTATAATTCTTTTGATGAAAACATTTCATATTTAATGTATAATACTTAAAAATATCCATTGTAAGTACATTCCTAATTTATTTAAGTTGTGTGCTAAGTAAATATATCGTACTTAAACACAGTTTTGCTTTTTTACATTTTTGAATATATAATATTAACCAAACGACGGTAAAATGTGTACATACAGTCCGTTGTATTTCATTATTTATTCATAAGGCGAAGTCGGAACTTTCGATAATTTTCAACACTCATACTCATATATCAGTGATGGCTTTTGGATGGGAGATGTCATTACTAGCACTCGGGATATAAAATATTTGCTAATTATTTTGGTTTGTTATTCAATTTCAAATTCAAACTTTGAAAGCACTTATTTTGATGATCTATGAAACAAATGTTTTTTACTAGTATTTTCAAATATTTTTATTCGTTTTATTTATGCATACATACTTTCTACTAAATTAAGACGTTAGCTACTTAAGAAAAAGACCTTTAGATCTAAAGCTAAAAATTATTCTTCATTCATTGTTCTACTACCCACGTAGTAATAAATTTACCCAGCTTATATTTTTATTTATTTATTCAATTTGTTGTTTCATTCATTAAATGTATAATCTTAAAAAGAAATTATTTTATGTTCATAGTTTCAGAATTCACTAAAAATACATTATAGGCACAGAATATTTGTAACAAAAATTTGGTAGATTTTAAAGTCATCGTATTATACATATTTTTAAATGTAGTTTTACATGAATTAAAGTACTTATTTAGATGCTTATAATGGAGTATTTAAGCATGTATTTTAACAGCTTATTTTGACGATTTTAGTCCCCCCCCTCCACTACTAATACAAACATGTAATTAAATGTAAATTGTGTTTTGTGTTTGGTTCTCTCAAACAATACCTTCTGAGTACAACATTCAGTCCATGTAAGCGGCTATTTTATTGAATAACCTACATTATTATTCTGCACTTTTTGAACTTCTTTAATATTTGGAATTTTTTCATGCCATTTTTTGAACTCGAATGGAATTTTCCGTATATTTTAGAACAAATGTGTAAATTTAAACATAGATATAACGTAAATTAAAAAATACTTGCCCTTTTTATAATGAAAGAGTTTTACAAATTACAAAATAACCCTCGTTAGTTTATCCTCGTTCGGAATCCGTTAACGTAAAATCTTCCTCCACGTCTAAAGTCGATCCACGTTATCGTCGAGCGTTGACGCGTGGAATCTCGAGAATGTCCATTAGAGGGACGGTCGATCAATAAGTTACGACATAATTACGCCGAGTGCACGTAGTGTATTGGAAATGGCGAAAAGCCTTGATCGGTTTTTCGTGAAACGTACAGTGTACGGAATTCCGTACATGATCGCCTAAGCACAAGGGCGGTCCCAGGACTTTGTTTTTCTTTGGTGGAGGTGATGGGGTCGATGAGTTACGAAGAAATTGTTAATCGAAAGAAAATTTTTAAATAATCTCAATCGGTTTTCCAATTTTTCACACACTGGTATTTGGTTCATCCTTTATTTATTATAATAATTACAGTATATGCAACAAGATTGTAATATATTTTAACAATAGAACCCGAAAATAATAAACATATTATTTTCTTTTTTCATTTTTTTTTTTTCGATAATTATTATCAAAGATATGGGAACATGAAGTTATATATATATATATATATATATTGTGTCTTGACTAAAATATTTTTTTCCTATTATTATACTAATATGTATCTGATTAAATTGATTATTGTCCAACAATTTTTGGTAAGGTTTTGTTATAAAATAATACACGAAAAATTGAATTTTCGAAAAAAGTGGACTTATCTTGTTGTGATACCAAGCCCTACTTCAATATTAAGTAAAACAAAAAATTGTATTATTATTCACTATTATGATTTCCACCTGTACTCAATTGCGTATTTAAAAGAGAGGCGATGGGGTAGTCCCAGTGGCGATTATAAGGAGGAATAGATGGATCGCCCCTCCCTTGGGATTAAATTTTTACAAATTTAGTATTTACATCAATAATTAAATCAGACTAGATTGTGTACTCTGAGAAAAAAAGCAAAAAAAAAATTGCCTTGATGATTATTGATATAGTTACCAATATGTTTGAATCTATATATTATACTTTTTTAATCACTCAATTTTTTTTAAAATTTATATTCAATTTGAGTTTCATATCTCGGCCCTCGTAATTATATTAATAGGTACTCGGAAAACACTAAAAGCACTAAATAAATAGGACTTAAATGTGAATTTTATATATTATGTATTTTTCAACTTTTTATAATTAGTTGATATATTAACGTAAATTGTAATTTTCATATTAACAAATTATATCGCATTATTTTAAAGAAAAATATTCCCAATAATATATTATAAGCTCTAATTTCATGTCCAAAATCAGTATTTCCAAGTACTCATAAATATTGAACATAATTTGTTCAATACCAATTAGTAAAAGAACGTATTAAGTGTTATATATCAAAAATTTGAGTAAATATACTATTATATGACTAAATAAACACCGAAGAAAATAAAATTCAAACATCAAAGCAACGATAAGTTATGATTATTATTATAATTAGTTAAATAGTAAATTAATGGTTCTTATACAAATCGTTTAATATTTTCTTTTACTCTACGAAAAATTTAAAATGCATTTTAAAGTTATATGAAAAAAAAATTACCTATATAATTATTATCTTTGCTCATGATTTTCATAATACTCGTATATTTTGATATTGCTATCTCTTGCATTTGCGTTCGTTTTGCATGATTGAATGCATTTAATTTTTGTACAGTGTTAGGTAATTTCTTGGTTAATATATTTTTTTTTTTTTCATTTAAAATGTTTAAATGCTATTTACGCATTCATTTTTTATACTATTTATGTGATTAACTAAATTTACTTAAATTAATGATATGGTTGAGATTAACAAATTTGTGGAGATCGATTAAATGAGCTAACAATCAAAAAACGGTATTATATATATATATATATATATATACACATATGTTATGTAAGCTGAAAATGGGGAGGAAGGAAAAGTTGCTACATATTTGCCCCCTCCTTAAACATCATGTATAACCGCCACTGGGTACAATTTCAGTACAATGTTGTCTACTAGTACCAAAAGTATAATTTTAAATGAATATTTTATATGTTCTCAGACTTGCTGCATACTGTGTGACAATATTTGAGAACATTTAAATATATTATAAATTGTTCATAACATTTTTGTATGTCGGTTATAAGCGTTTAGTATATTATAACATGTATGTAAATGTTTCATATTTAATCACATTTTAAACTTTATTTTTATATTCTTGTCCTGATAGCTTTGTAATAATAATAATTTAATTATGGTATTAAACATAATTATTAAAAATATTTTAAATTGCTCAATTTTTCACCACATAAGAAGCCTTTTTTGAAACTCTATTCGAATTACAAACCATTGAATTCATTTAAACGGCTATTTAATCACAATGGTATCTTTATGGTAATGAATAATGACACATTTTTGTTTGAGTGAAGCACAAATTTAACTATTCAATATTAAATATAATATACATATTAATATTACGCAAAAGTTTTATATTAATAAATCGTTTTTGAATAATTGAAATTTTATTTTTTTCTGAATCATCACATACGAAAAATAGCGACGAAATAGTAGCTTCAAACATAGTAGCTTACGATGCGAAAATTCGAAAATATTTTTCAATTTAAAACAAAATTCTATAGAATATGCAAAATAATATTTAAGAAAATAAATAATTATTTAAGATTTGTGAGTAAAATTAAATTTTTTATCTCTTTTGTAGAGGTAGGTAGATAAGATTCGTTCCCTCTCCCCTGAAAAAATGTGCCATTGCTTGTGCATGTATACTATTGTAGGAAGTTTGATTTGCTATGTTCTATGAAAACCGTATAATTCAATTTCGTGTTCTTGTTAGGCGATCGAAACCGATAATAATATTGTAAACCCGTTCTCAGAACATAAAACCGAAACGTGACGTATCAAAACCGTCTGCAAAGGTAGGCTTATATCATACAATGCAGTAAGCTCAGTGCGGTTTTGATCTAATAATATTCGTGTAATTTTGATGAACACGCGCATAATACGTATCATAGTTGTGCTGCACGTTTAATTACAACGAGTCGCTCCTGTGGGATACGATAACATCCTCGTGTGGCCTGCGTAGACCAATAGCAATCAATTATTTTGGGGATGGAGGAGGGGGGTATCGCATCACGGATTTTGTTATTAGTGTTAGGTAACTAGGGTCACTAGGGACTCACGGGGAGCAAGACCCCTTTCACACAAATATAATATGACCTTTCTCTTCTCGTCCATATACTTTAAAATCGTTTTCCCTTATCAACCAATAATGTCATAACCCAGTGTTGGGATAATTTTATCTAGATAAATAACGTGTGAATTATCCAAGATAAATATTTGTTGTATCAATGCACATTTATCTGTTTACATTTTATTTCAAAATTGGGGTTTAAGCTATTTCAGTTTTGATACCGTTATATTTTACTTGCAAGTTCATAACTAAAAATTCAAGTCACAGGGGAGGGGGGGGTTGAGAGATAAAAATTTGTATTGTTCTAATCTAGTTTTATTATAATATTGTATAGGGAATTTTACATTTTACTTTAAAATCGAGGATTAAATATTTTCAATTTTGATATCGTTATATTTTACTTGTAAGAATTACGAATGTCGAAAATAATTTAGGACCTAACGGTCAAATAGCTTGAAATGCAGTGTCTATGGGCCAGTTATATTTTAGTGTTCTGTGGACTGTTCAGTAATTCATATAAAATTGTACCAAACTTACATAAGATCGGAAAAAGGCTAAATAATATCCTGCATCCGAGTAGAATATGAGCCGACAAAAGGAGTTATTTAAAAATCTGAAACGTGTCCAGTTCCAGGGACATAACAAAACTGACGTTAAATCTAACGTTACATTCAAAAGCTGTGCTACCATTGGTTACAATAGATGCGCGGCACAGTGACTACTGAAAAAAGCAATACTTACACGGAGTCGGGAAAATACATTGGACGGAACCGTATTATTATTATAATTGTTATTTATAAAAACGTCTCGTCCGACGCGATCTCCACAGAACACATGCGTTTTACGGTAAATAATGCAAAATTTTAAAATCCTACTGTTCTCCCAGAAAATTTTATTTTTCCAAACCCGATGTGTTGCATTAATTATTCTCAAATTCTATTATCTCAAGAGCTCATAAATATCGATAAGTTTGAAATCCTGAATTCGAAATGCCATTACTACTCTTGCGCTTATGTGTATAATAAAATACCAACTGGATTATTTAGGTTCTATTACGCGCGATTTTGAATGATTTTAATATCAAAGATCTATTTATCTTGATTTACGACGTTTACAAATCATTTGATAAACACATAATGATATAATGGTGTCTGTAATCTATGCATTTGTATTTTAAGATTAGAATCAATAATTCATGCATTGTATGAATATGTGCTCATTAGAAAAAATTACCTTAAAATTATAAAAATAATTTACTCTCTCTAGTTCTCTCTATTTTCATTTTAATAGTGTAATACAATTTCAATTAACAACAAAAAGGAACGATATATTTATTAAAAAACACCCTCGTGGAATCTAAAGAAAATTTAAAAATTAGCCACTTTAGATTTGTTTATTATTGAAGCATATTTAAAACTAGAGGAAATATTTTCTAAAAAAATACGTAAGTCATTAATTTACCTGTTCATTGCCTGTTCAATAAAAATATCATATTTAAATTGAGAAGTAAAAATAATTTGATGTTCGATAATTATTATTCCAGTGCTTGAATTGAAAGGGGACGCGAGGGAACGCAGTACCCCTTCTTTTTTAAAAGTATTTTTGCATACCCCTTCTTTATATGAGATGCTCAAAGCGGGACTTAGGATTCAAAAATGTGTTCAGGACTAATTTTTACAACTATTATAATCAGCTTATAAAAACCAAAAAAAAAAATACATGAGAAATTTTGTTATTTTTATGTCAATTATTGCAATATAATAAATTTAACTGATTTAATTCACAGATATAAGCTTTCGTCACACTTTTTGACTCATCACATCTATCTATACAATGGGACTCCTAATTGTAAACATCATAATAATTATTATCATCGCCGTATTATGTATATTGTATAATCTATTACTTTAGGTTACTACTCATTATGAAATAAAAATATAATCATTAGTATCTATTATTCTATTCAAGCGTCAAAGTAAGTCATTGAAAATTTGCAATTGTTTAAGTTTTAGCTTATTAAAATGAGCAAAGTACAATGATTTTTTTGAAATTTTTCTAATCTTTTTATGTTATTAGATTGTCAGTTTTCTAAAATATTTGTTGGCGACATTAGCACTTCCGTTGTTTTATGAATTTGATTACAATTTAACTCAATTATATCGAGTCTCCATTTATTTTTATACGCAATTACCGATGTTGACATTTTTTGTAAATAAAGAGAAATAACGATTTATACTTGAATGAATTATGGAAATTGTAGTAAAGCCCACCATGGTTTTATGAGAAAACAATTTTTGGGGACGTTGTTTCTTATTTTAAACTTATGCGTCTCTTTTTTATTCTCCCCCCCTTCAAAAAAATAAATAAAATCAAACTCTGTTATTGTCAGTTTTTTTGGTCATTTCTGGATAAGTGTGGACGACAAATTTCATTTCTGTTCAGTATAATATTTTATTTTGTTCAATTTGTACAAAGATTTCTTTTTTGAATTATTACCGAAATCACGCGTTTAATGCGATACTGGTGTACCGTCGTCGTATTATAATATTTTATTATTATACCCAAGTACCTAGGAACAGCGTTTTGCTCCGTCGGCATTTTACGGAACTTTTTAATTTCAAATGCGTTCTATTTCTCGGAATTTATTTCCCAACGCGTTTCAAATATTATTCATCGTGAGAGAGACATTTAAAATAAAAATAAAACAAATGTGTTTCAAGTATAACAATGCGAAAACTTTGCGCGAAACAACTCGAATTCATTTGGATATGCTGAAAAAAATAACACTAATAATTTTCATTTTTTTTTTTCATTCCTTCTACTTGTCGGCCGTTTGATTTATGATCTTTATTTTTTATCTTTTTTTTACAAAAAATATACATACATATAGCAGTTGGTTTTGAATTTCAAATATAACTGCCCACCTGTTGTCGTAATAATATACGCCTGATGTCGGTTCATAAAAAATCGGCTGAAAGTTGACGACAATTGGATATTATTCAAACACAGCTGCTTATGAATAAGTCAAATTACGGTTTACGGACAGAAACTTTACGAATTGCGCTCAAAGATTGTGTCCAAAGATGCGGTAAACCCGTAGGAATAATAATCACGAACTTTTACTCAATACAAATTAGAAATGTATACAGTATATATATATATGTGTGTGTGTATTATATACATGTATATTTGTGAAGAAAATATTTAATGAAAACTCGAGATGTTTCGTAAAAAAAAAAAAAAAAAAGTGGAAATTTTATTACAATTTAAAATACAGCAGTAATTTAAATAATTTTCTTCGTCGTGATAACAGTTTCTATATGCCTCAGTCACGTGAATATCTTATAAATATTTCATAACCCTATTTATATCACATGAAATCTATATCCAAACAGTTTTATATCGAGTTTAAAATTTTAAAAAATTCACTACTTAAAAACATAAAAAGCTAATTGAAAAAAGAAAATATTATTAATTAAAAGGAAAAAATAAATACAACATTTTTCATTTCGCCACTCAGTGTGTATATATACTATAAATTACAAAAGAAAAAACTATTTTTGTATTGAACATTTAAAAAATTGTTATCTATCTATATATATAAAAGCGAAAATGTAAATGTTTTTTACGGGTCAGCTCTGAAACTACATATCCAATAATTGGTATGACAATTATTGTCATCCGGTATTTTAGATTCTGAACGAAGTGAAGAAGCTTATGATTTTACAATGATGTTAATTTTTTTTATTTTTTTTTCCCTTTCTGTAAACACTTTTTCGTATAGAAATACTTGTCCGAAAGTTTCGATCAGTATCTCTATAGAACCGGAATCACACCCAGATGGTACTTTAAAGAGGTCATTTTTCCAATTTCTCAATACTTTTTCCAAGCGCGGTGAAAATATGTCGAAAAATTAACGAAAAACGGCAAAATATGCAGTTACCGGCATTTTTAAAATTGAAGTGGATATCGCGGAACGAGTTTTAGACATAAATTTAGTCCAATAAAATGAATAACTAATTACTAGTTAATAATTATTAATTAAAATAAAAAAAACACGTTTTATTACAATCTAGAGATTAATCTAGAATTGAAAAGTTGCTGGTCAAAACTTTTGGACAGAGTATTTTTATACAAAAGCTTATACATATGAAAAAAAAGTGTTACAAACAAATGCTAATATTTTTTTTCACATGTTTAAAAAAATTTGTCGGTACTTTTTTTAAAATTTCAAGAAAACAGTTGAGAAATTCGAAAAACGTCCTGTCTAAAGTACAATCTATAGGCAAATCTGGTTTTAAAAAATTGCTGATTAAAACTTTAGGACCTGTATTTCAAAACAAAAACGTGTACGCATAAAAAAAAAAAACAAATAGATCTTAGATAAACATCGTTGTAAAAACCCTAACTTCTTTGCTCCACTCAGAATTTAAAATAAGTTCAAAGTCCAACTGGAATAGCATTCCGATTTTTCGATGCGTGTCGGTCAATACCCCCTCCCCCTACTGGTGTGCTCCACTGCGGATAATTTCGTACGTTTACGTTTTTGTCTCGGTCCACTGTTGTTGATTCTGTGACGAGCACGGACGGAATGTGTAACCGCAATCTTGGGTTTAAACCGAGTTGACGGTTCCGGGACGTTAACTATGCGAGATAAAAAGCAAATAATAAACCGTGTGGCGCGGAATAACTCGATTATAAGACGTGTATGGTGGATAGTGCGTGTCTACTGAAACAAAAGCGAGCAAAAAATAAATAAATAAATAAATAATGCGTTTCAATTGAAAACAAACGCGTTTTTTATTTTTGAGTTTTTTTCCCCCTTCGTCTTCCAAATCCAAGTAAACGATTCGAACGGACACGAACTGACGCGCGTCTTCGTAATTGATTTATTGTCGTCTTGCGGAAAAACTAAACGGAAAATCAAGACGAGAAACGGTGAACTCCTGTTTGTCATATGCGTGAAAAACGCGTCTGTGCGAAATTAATTTTTTTCGTGGAAGCACGATTTACTCTTTTAAAAATAATTGTGCTTGAACGCTATGTGAGTCAATAAAAACAGTAGATTCTTCGCTCCACTTAGAATCTAAAATTAAACGTCAACCAATTTTAGTTTTAACTTAATGTAATGTTTTATTTTACACTTGATTGATTTAAGCGTTAATTTTATTTACGAGTTAAGACACTTATGTTATGTAATTTGTCATATAATTTGGGGTTTTATTATGTAAGGTCACGCACATTATGTGAAAAACAGTTTATTAAAACTACACGTAGGAGGTTTCTCATAGGACAAATTTTTTAATTTTTTATAAATTCCGTGGTAATTATATTATGTCAATACCAGGGTTAAGATTATATAGAATTGAAAATTGCATAAATATCGCTAAATGTGCACTGAAAAATGCAAAAAATAAAAGATAGAAATGTATTAATTGCTACTTACTAATTTATTATTATTATAATAAAATAGGTACTTAAATGTTAAGACACATTTAAAAATCGAAAACACAACTTATTCACCAATTCGGACACACGAGTCTACTCTATTAATACATCATGTAAATGTTCAACTTTTATTTCACGGTTACCAAAATCTTAATCGGTCAAATAAAAACCGTCATAATCACCTGTGGGAAGTGATTTTTTTTTCTTTTTGCGTACAGTTTTTCACAAAAAAATAATTATTTAGAACTTTCGCGCAATAATTTTTTTAATTAGACTTAGGCTCTAGATGGTACTTTTGAGAGTTCATTTTCCGAAATTCTCAATAGTTTTCTCAAAATTTGGGAAAAACTTCCCAAAATGTGACAAAAATCACCTGGAAACTATATTTTTTTAAATCTAAATTTTATGAAAATTTAAATATGGATAGACAAAGGTATGAGAAATATTTTGACACCAGAAAAAAATTTTTGAAAATTGTTTTCTAACAACTTTTTTTTCTCATCAAAAATATTAGTTTTTTTACTTTTCTCAATTGATAGTGAAATTTAAGACTGGACGAGTAAATAATATATATATTTGTTATCATAACAAATTATTTTTAATTTTTAAGTGAAACTATTTTGAATATAGTGAACTCCGCTCAGAATCGTCTTATTGAAGAAAAGATTTATCGTTTCTTTTTTTAGTCCATACTTTAAAAAAGTTTCCACAATAAGAGTGAACTATACCCATGGTGCAAAGTATGTCATGAGCTTTTTAGAAGTGCATAACGATTATAAAATTAGTTATGAACTAAAATCAAATACTTTTTCTTGAGGATATTTTGACGCGTCGCTTTTTTAACAACAAAATTTTTCTCAAAATAAAATAATATGTAAAACTGGCCGTTATTTTTCCGTGGTACCTAACAGAAAACGTATTTTTTATCATTGCAAAAATGGCGTTTTACGTTTTGAAGCCATACATAACATTATACGATTTTCGCGACACATTGTCGAACAAATTGTTTTTTAACATACGACATTTCAGATTACCGTCGTCATCACACGGCACTTCACGTTAATTTAAGGAGGGGCAAACATTAAATATGCAACTCACCTGTTGTAGCTATTAAAGTATATCTCTCAAAACAAAATTTCACCTTTTATAAAAATTATATTTTCCTACATTTTTTCCATTTCACTGTGAAAAATCATTTGTACACTCATTTGATAAACTTAAAAAATTCATAATAATTTAAAATTTATCAGTGTCATTAACGGGAACTATATCTATACGTGCAGAGATAAAATTAAATTGTCTCTAATCAGATTTCTTGTACAGTTATATTACATGATACATTTCAATTATACAATTTAGTATATTGCCGTTCATTTTTTTTACATTGGTAATTTTGCGTTCACTCTTTTGACATAGAATCACCTAAATCACACACGAGCTCTAGTGTTTATATTTATCTTAATGCCATGAATAATTTAAATAACTACTGATTACAACTATCACAATTATTTGCTTTTTGTCTACAAGCATAAGTGACACTATTGTTGTTACAAAACTATAAATTATACTTCTACACAATAATAAAATGAAACTTTCTCAACGTCAATAATAACGAAATGGGCATATTCATTTAAAATTTTAAACTGATTAAATAACGGGTTTTGTACTTAATTGTTTCAAAAATGAAAGTATATTTTTGCCCCCTCCCGCTTTAATAATTCTTTGGGGTTGCGACTGTCCCCTCGCGCCCTTCTCAGTTACCGCCTATGACCGCTGTCATTGTCGTCGTCGGCATGATGCCTCTGTTAAATTTGCATACAGCGGTCGGTGTTTCGATACTTTGCTCAGCGTCTATACTAGGGGTGGCCAAATTGTGGATCGCAAGCCGCTTGTGGCTATTGTCTTGGTTGCATGTGGCTCTCATTCTATTTTCGAAAACAATAATAATCTTATTTAATAATATAACATTTTTTTTTTTTTTTTTATTCGTCACGATTTTAAATTTTAAACTATGGCTTTACGTGTATAAAGCTTGAATTTGTATTGACATTGTACAAATAACTATTTTAGTATAAAGTCAAACGTTTATTATTGTTGAAATAATATATTTTTTTATATCTTTTATTTTTATGAGCTTCTGATCTGTTGAAATTGAAGTATTATCGACTCAGAGTTATTCCTTGCAATGATCTTCAGTTAAATTTGAAAGATATTTGGGTTTGGTTATTTTCATCGTTGAATAAAATGATTCACAAGAAAATATCATTCAGAGTGACGATTATTTTCAAATTTTTTAGACTAATATTCTAAAAGTTCTATTCCGCGAGGTGCCTTAACTGTTGCAATGAATTTCGATACCTACTGGACATCGGTTTACAATAACATGCACTAAAAATGAATTTAAAAAACTTTTTTGGCTCTTGATATAATTTTATTTATCCGTGCGGCTCGTGAACATATTCATGTTGGCCACCTCTGGTCTATACGTTTATAATATTATTGCGGTAATAATATTCGTCGTTGTCGTCGTCTATAGAACGCGAAGAGGACGTTAAAAAAACAATAAAATTTTTCATTGTTCCGTCGCGTAATCCGTACGATTTTTTATTGATCGTTACACGCGTAGGTTTAGGTGTAGACATTATGATATTATTGTTGTTTTATCGACGAGGACAGTATGAAAGTTCCGACGGCGCGCACAAAGGATTTCACCGCTGGTCAATAACAATAGTATTATGATAATAATAATAATAATAATAATAATAATAATAATAAGAGCAATCATAAAAACAAAAATAATAACAATTTAGTAGATAACGTGTTGCGGTTAACAGTCCATTGTATGATACGGACGAGAAAAAAAATTCGGCCAATTATACGACGGTCGAAGGGGATGAAAACCGCGTTGAAACTTCCCGCGATGACTTCCTGCCGACGAGTAGTGGGCGCGAACCCGAGTGGATAAGGAAACGGGGAGTGATTATTCTTCCCCTTCTCGAGCTTGTCGGACATTCCGTGGATCTTCATCGCTCAAAAAAGAGGATACAAGTGGTGGATGTTCTGATAAATTGTTTCCTTGACAAAACCAAGCAGAGCTTCGACGTGTACACACACACACACACACACACACACACACACAGGGTTGGCAAGATTTGTGATTTATTTTTAATTTTATAAAACATTCAGTTTAAAATGATTAAAATATCAAAATATTAAAAAAAACTAATCATAATAATAATATTATTATTATTGTTCGGCAAAATCGTGTAAAAATTTATATGGGGTACGTCGAAACGTATTATACGGTACATATACAATTTAAATTGTCATTTTAAAATAACATCATTAAAAAACAGGTTTCGACTAATGGACTTAAAATTTTTATTTAAATTACTTCATAATTACATCGATTGTCCTGAACTTATTGAACGCTTAAATTTTA
>JAIPRM010009771.1:0-14418 GCA_025469315.1 Stegophylla sp. TES_Ste_2020 | reverse complement strand
TTTTTTTTTTTTTCTTATATTATTAACTTCCTTCGTTCAGAATCGTTTTACTGAAGAAATGATTTATCGTTTCTTTAAAATTTAATACGCCCATCAAGAGAATACCACCCGTCGTGCGAAGTACACCTATCGTGCGAAGTATGTCCGGCTTTTTTATTTTTTAATTCAAGACGCCCTTCATAAATATTTCTTATCATAATATTTTAATAATTTAAACCGTTTTCGACAAATCGTAAACAGCAATAGAAAAAGGAAATGAAATCAACAATCACGCCCCAACGAAGTTTTCACCGAAGATTTATAAAATTTATTTAGAAATAAAACCGTGCACGGTAATTAGGCCTACGTTTAAAGCTCACAGATCGTATCTTAAAACTTTGTACAATTTAGCTTATTAGGGTTTCTCGATTATTTTAGGTACGCGTAATTTACGGTGATGCCGTAATAATTACTAATTAGGGTTAGAACCATAACGTTCGTAACTTTGTGAAATTTATTTTTTGAATGTTTCATGAAATATTTCGTGAGAAAGAATTATTTTATAGTGAAAAGCAAATTCAAATAAACTCGAACTCATTCACAATTCAGCTCATTAATAATTAATTTAGCTTATTAATAGCTCATATACAATTTTACCAAAGGTCGAGTAATATTTAAAATTTTGAAATATAAATAGTTAATTATAGAAGTATTTTAATAGTTGTAATTAGAGATTAGTAGTTTATTTTTCGGATTAGTTAGTATACAATTTTAAATCTTTACCTTCTATAACGTTCTATAAAATAAAAAAATATAATTCATTAGAACCAATCAATCTAAATGGTCAATCTTATCGTACAATTATTACATAATAAACCAAGACTTCGCGTAAATGAATCTGTCGTTATAAAAATATTGGTGATTATAAGTATAAATAAGAATATAATATAAATCGCCCCTCTAAGTATTAAAAATAATGCTCACATCGGGAACCATTGAAATAGATGTACGAGTAGTTTGTGTTTGCAAATATTGTTAAAGCGGAACATAATTCAAACGTATAGTGTCATTATGAATAAATGGCATTCTTAAGCACTAAAATACACATTTTATATTATATTGTTCAAGAAGAGCCTATAAGTGAAAATTTATTTAGTTATACATAATTATACCTAAGTACTACATTTAATTTAAAAAGATATCTCTGATTTTTTTCAACTTATCAAAGATGACTTAATTATATAATTGATCTAATTTTAATAATATAATATATATATTTGCGATTTCGGTTTTCAGAGATCCGTTGGGATGATTTTTAGGCATATACCTATGATTTGATCAGGCGCAGTGGCGTGGTGGTTTTCGTGAAATGCGGTCGATTTTTTATCCAATAAATGTGATCACCTAAGATGCAAATTCGATCCGACATGGGCAACGTGAATCCCCGCATCGAGTTTGCACTGAGAACACTCGCCCTATGAGGAACTTTTTTTTATTCAGGCAATCTTTAAAAACGTGTTCCAGACTGGAACCCCGAAAATCACTGGTTAATAACCAGTAGTTATACAACTATACAACTTTTCTCATCCCTCTGGCTGGAAAGATTTGTTTTTAATGAGTTCACCATTGAATTGGTTAACCTCAGGCCAACTCTCTCTCTCTCTTTCTCTCTCTCTATCTTTCTCCATCTCCCTCTTCCTCTTTCTTTATTTTATTCTCTCTCTCTCTGTATACCCTATTGCTTTTTCTCTCTATTTTCCTCCATTTCTATCAAAAATACCGCTCTGATGGAATAATTGCGTATTAAATGTCAGTTTTTTTTTTTTTTTTTTTTTTGTGGGAGGTAAATATTTACAAAACATTTTACGACGTATTGTCGTGATTGATGATTCCGAACGATCGATCAGAAAACGATTGAACTCGGGGCGCCGGGCAAGGATTACGACAGAAACGAGCACTACCGAAAGGCCGAAATAACTGATTTCTACTCAGTTTATTATTGTTTATATACTATTGTGTGGCTGTATGTTATTTGCGTGTCTTCCCGGTACACAGAATCCCTTTTTGGAAAATCCCGTTTCGCCGACAAAATTTTTTTTTTTTTTTATATCAATTTATTGTAAAATATTACAAAATAACACCTGCCAAAATATTATTTAAAATGTTAATTTTATTTACACCACGGATATTCTTCGCTCTTCGGGTCAGATATTCTTGGTGGGTGTGTAGAATTTTAACAAAAATGATAAATAATTTCACCAATAAAACGATTCTGAACGAAGGAAGTTAATAATATAAAAAATAATAATAGTCGTCATTTTCAACTCATTTATCAAAAGTGTCTGACCCGAAGAGCGAAAAATATCCGTGGTACAAATTATGTCCAGTTTTCTTGTTGACTTTACTTTTTTTTTTTTTTATCTAATGAATAAAGAAAAAGGAAAAAAATAAATGGGGAAAAAAAATATTAGAAAAATGTAAAGAAATTTTTTTTGTACATTTAAAAAATTTTCTTGCGCCAAAATGTTTCTCATATTTTTGTCTACCTATGTTTAAATTTTAGTAAAGTTTGGATTAATAAATGATGGTTTCCGAGTATTTTTTGTAAAATTTTTGTTAGTTTTTTTATAAAAAAATAAAAAAAAAAAAAAAGATAGGAAAATTCAGAAATTCAAAAAAAGTCTCTAGTAGCAACGAGAGGAAAATCCTGTTTCAAAAAATTGCTGATCGAGACTTTTGGATAAGTAGATCCATACAAAAAAGTATATACAAAAAAAAAAATAATAATATAGATCATTGTAGAAACACTAAATCCTTCACTTCGTTCAGAATCTAAAATCTGTAGTCTATAATAATTCGGAGCAATCTCGTATTATCAATTACAAGATATTGGTCGCACGATTTTGTGGCGTTATAGGAATAGCCTCTTTACCAGTGGTCCTCAATATTTTTGAGGCCCTGGACACCTAAAATGTCACCAATATTTTAAGCTACGCTTTTATTATGATAGTGGGAAAAAGTAGTGTTAAATTATTATAATAATAATTGTATTACATTCAATGCAACGAATACTTGATAAATATAAACGTATATTTTTATTAGAAATCTCAAAATTTTGTTATGCGTGTGATAATAACGACGAATTAACTATTTATTTTATGTATTGGTAATTTTAAAAATTTACTTGTTACCTCCAAATAGGTCCACGACCCCTAGTTTGAGAATCACTGTTTTATACCGTAAATACAGTATGGCACTATGAGTCCTGCGGCGTACATTTGCGGTTCCAAAGGGAGGTGGGGTTAGTATGTTCCCATTATCCTGCGTTATCCTTTCATTTATTCCGTTCGAGAAACTTTCACGTCGTCGAAGAGCACGTCCGTTCTTCCTTGCTCTTTTACACTTTTCAAAATGTTTAGATAGCTTTTGATTTTTCTATATTTTCGGAACACTTCCCATTAGTTTCACATTCTTTTCAAAAACAAAACTTCAAAGCCCATGTATTCATTTTCTTCTCGGTGGTCTTTCCCGGAAGTTTCACTTCCACGCTTTAGCACACATTCTGAACGTAAGTTTATAATAGGTATTTCCCGGTACTCTTAGGAAAGTAATGCGCAGCAAACGTGAGACGTGTGGATCGGTGAAAATTGCGAATGCTAAGTTCAGATTTACCTCGTAAACAGTACAAGCAAAATGCCGGACATATTTCGCATTATGGGCATTTGCTTCGCTTCTCTTAGCAGAAAAGTCGACAGTTAAATTTAAATTAAAATTAAAAAAAACACTTGATACTTTATTCAACCACACGACTCCGAGTGGAGTTTCAGTGTAATAATATTTACAGTGTTATTATTATCGGTTTAATATTATTTTAAAGTTTTACTCGACTTATTTGTTACTGTCTTTTTAGTTATATTAAGTTTATCTGTTTGTATTTGGATAAAACTGTGTTCATAAATTTGGTTTTGCGATCGGTAATAAATTATTATAACATTTTGACGCGTCTATTTAAATTTGTCCCCTGCCATTGTTTCAATTTTTATGATAATAAAAGTTGATCGGCATATTATTTGTTAGACATTATATTTTAAATTATTTTGTACACAATCTGGCGATAATATTTTGTTTTAATAATTTCTAAAACTCTATTAATGCATAGAGGTTATATATGGGCTGTAATTGGAATTTGAAAAGAAGGGAAAATGAGATCCACGAGATCTCAGCGTATCAAACATAATTGTTTAGTTAATATTCTCAGGTAAAACATCGTGAAATATGCTTTTAAAAATATCCGTAATATTTAAAGGAAAATCTGAAAAAAAAAAGAAGAGATTTAATGTTTAAACAAACATTCAATAAATACACTCAACATAATATAATATAAAATATTATTTAATTTTTATAATACCTCTAAACTGTTTATTTTAATATCATTCGTCATTCCAAGACAAAAAAATATCTGTACAAAAAAAAAACAGTCATCTAATTTGTTTTTCCATCGAAATTCCTCGTAAGAAATCATATTTAAATACTTGAGAAGTTACAAAACAGCGAACTGTGTATTATAATGAAGAAAGATTATGACACAAAAATTTTACTCTAAAAATAAATTCAATACTACAATATAATACTACATATGTTGCACTATAGGTATTCTTGTCTCCTCTGGTGGATATCACTCTTCGAGTGTGTTTCAATTTTGAACAAACGATAAATCGTTTTTCAATACATCAAACAATTTTGAACTGAGATTCAGTTTTATTAAAGTTTTTTTATTGAAGCAAAAAAGAAATATTTTACTCAGTCAGTTTTATATTCGCCTATTTGGAACAGGAAAATAATTTTCACATTGATATTAAAATATATATATATATATATATATATATACCAAAATATTTCGTAATATTATCTATCTATATTTAAATTGTTGTAAAATTCGAAAACAAAGTTTTAAAGGCGTTTTTGTCAAATTTTTGGTAGTTTTCTCCAAAATTTGGAAAAACTATTGAGAAATTCGAAAATTGATCTCTCTAAAGTACCATCTATCAAAACGATCTGGCAATTATTTGTATACAAAAAAAGGTTCACAGAAAAATAAATAAATAAAAAATAAACATCAGTGAAAAACACTAGCTTCTTCACTCCACCCAGAATCTAAAATGTTATTTTCACTTTGCGGTAATTCATAAATTATTCAGTAAACCTAAAATGTTTGCATACATTTTTACTTGAGTATTCCTGGCAATAATAATTTAGTAGAATAATAATAATATGTTTAGGGGATTTTATGTGAATTTTTCATTAAAATTATGTAAAAAATAAGAAAAAAGTTCAAAAACTTGAACAAATCATATTTAGTGGAAAAAAGCAAACAAATACATGTTAATTGAAATCAGAATGATTTGAAACGTAGTTATTTACAAGAATTATCTATCACAATCCCTTAAAAAGTAGCATCTGCTACAAAATCCGATCTCTATTTATCACTGTGACAACTATTTTTTAAACCTGTGATTCCATTAATATTTACACTAAGTGTACCAACAAAATAGTTGGAGTGGCGAGTAAATAATTAAGGGTGGCTTCGAAATCTTAGTTTATCCTTGCTACTATTACTAAAAAAAAAATAATACTTCGAATATTTTGTTAATGTTTCATTTAAGTAGTATTCTAAATTCTACAATAGTACTATTAAGTATAAAAATTACCCAAAAGTTTGAAAAATCGGTGTAGCTGCGCGCGTTCATTAGCATTCGTAGGGAATGAGGTCATTGAATATTATCGGTATGTAAGGGATGAAGGGATATGGTAGGGGGTAAACGGCGATTGGCGCCGAATTGTAGTTTTTGTATTGTGAATGTCGCATTTTTTGTTTGCGTTCGCAAACCTCCCGAATGATATTTAGTTGATTTGCATTAGGCACTTGTATAAAGTCAATCTTCGTTATGCCTGATGAATGTGCATTCAGCCGGAGCCGCGTCCTCGAACAACGTCCAAACGATATACGACGGCTTCCGTACGTAGATGTATAAATATCATTTACTCGAAAAATAGTGAATTTGCAGACTGCCAAGGGCTTGCAATTAAAAATGGAAGGCATTTTTTTCTTGTTTTTATTTTATTCTTATTTAATTTTTTTAAATTCTGAACGAAGTGAAGAAGCTAGTGTTTTTACAATGATGTTTTTATTTTATTTTTTTTTTCTGTGTAAAATATTTTGTATTGAAATACTTGTCCAAAAGTTTCAATTAATAACTTTTTGAAACCGCATTCGCCTCTAGATTGTACCTTAGAGTGATCATTTTTTGAATTTCTTAATTCTTCATTTTTTTTTTTTTTTTTTGTAAAAAACAACAAAAATTTTCACAAACACGACTCGAAAACCATAATTTTTTGATCCTAACTATATGCAAATTTAAACATAGCTAAAAAATCATATAAGGAAAGATTTTGGCGCAAGAAAATTTTTAAAATGTGAAAAAAAAAATTTTGGACATTCATTTTTTTTTTTATACTATTAACTTCCCTCGTTCAGAATCGTTTTATTGAAGAAATGATTTATCGTTTCTTTAAAATTCAATACACCCGTCAAGAGAATCTCACCCATCATGCGGAGAACACCCATCGTGCGAAGTATCTCCGGCTTTTTTTAATTCTGAACCTGATAAAATAGTACATATTGTGTGAAAAGACGAGGAGTGAACAATTATTCAGTCATGGATCACGTGTACAGAACAATCCGCAGGTGAAGGCTACATTTCGTTTGAGACTGAAATTTCCTCCCTGCGAGAACCACTACTGTTTTAGATTCTGAGTGAAGCGAAAAAGTTAGTGTTTTTACAATATAGTGATGTTTTTTTTCTTCGCCCGGTACAGGTGAAGAATACCAATAGTTGGAAGTAAACCGTATTTTTTTCGCGTCTTTTGTCGAGCATCGGATGAAAATGTTATCTTTTCCACCGGCTGAACGGAAAAGAGTCATTTTCATAACGTCATCTACTCGTATAAAAAACGTAACTTTCAGTGAACGCGTAACAAAAAAATAATTAACAGAAAATTATTTTCGAATTTTTCTGTCCGTTATTTTCTTAAAGGATAGGTCAGTTACAATTTCTATTTTTTTTTTTTTATTAGAATTACTGGTCAAATTAACAGGAATTAAAAAATTTGAAAATTAATTTTGTTGTTATTTCATAACAAATTCAATTTATTGTTTTTCCGGTGGAAAATAGTTTAAAAGCTTTCTTATAAGCAAATATTATGTGTAAATTACTATTTAAATGCATATTTTTATTTAATCAGCTGTGTTAATTTTTGATTATAAAATCTTTAAATTTCAAATCACGTCAGAATTGATCACTCTCATTAATAATCAAATGGGCTTAGTTTGATTGTTAAAAATTCTAAATATAACACTAAAAATTATATTTTTATATAGTTAATAGAAACTATGCTCATAATTATTGTTATATTGAAAAAATGATTTACCGTTTCTTTAAAATTCAATTCATTATACAATTATTATTCTATCCATTTCGAGTTTTTTCAAAGTGATCGATCTCTATGTTGCTGTGTATAGATAAATATAAATAATTTCATTCGTAACTATCTTTTAAGAAGGTTAGTACTTTTAGGTTATTATCAGTTATGGTTATAATAGTACATACTATGATGTAGATGTATTATTATCAATATTCATCATCATTGTAAAATATTTTGATTCAATGAATTTAAAATGTTTATAAACGCGTTGCTAATAATATTTTCTTAAAGTTTTTTTTCTTTTTTTTTTGCACGTATGTATCCATTTCAGTTCAAGTCTGGATCGATCTCCAAATACGTTTTACGGTTATGAAGTATTTTCCTGTTGGGTTGTGTTTATGAAAAACATTTTGTATTTAGTTTTCCTTAAACTTAACAATCATCATAGTGATCTAGTTATAACACTTAAACTAAAGGCGTGCAAAAAGTATCATGCAAATTCATGCTAATTGAATACTAAATATTGGAAAAAGAAAAAGTACAAAATTTGCATTTTTTTCTTTTGAGGGGGGCTGGGGACACGGGTGAAATCGAAAAACAATTTTTTGAAAAGGGGAAGGGCGAGCCAATTTTGGAGCTTATTGTGCAAATTCATGCTAATTACATGCTAAATATTGGAAAAAGAAAAAGTACGAAATTTGCATTTTTTCTCTTGAGGGGGGGGGGCTAGAGACACGTGTCTCCAGCCTCTTCATCGAAATTCCGTTATATCACCTTAACTAAAGGCGTGCAAATTTTAAAAAGTATCATGCGAATTCATGCTAACTACACGCTAAATGTTCGCATAAAAAAAATCAAAACATTTTTAAGTGGGGGGGGGTTGGGGACACGTACGTGATAATATCTCCATTTACGTGCCTCATATACGCCGATAATAATGTTAATCGTATTGTAAGAATTTTATTTTATGCTCAATAAATGTGTTATAGCCGATTCCTTGCTTACGGCTTTGATTTTGAAAATCCTTCTAATTACATAATATATATTTCGATGACATTGACAATCGGCTACGAGCAATAACATTCGTCTATTGTGAACTGTGAGTTATTTCAAAAAAAAAAAAACCGTTTTTACGAACAGCATTATATTTCAATGCAAAGTGTTGAATTTCTAAGAAAGACTTATAGGTGGTTATTTTTTTATCTTAGTTTTCCATCCCATAGTTTAACAGTTCAACTGCGTTCGTAACGTCGTTCATTATTGTCTTATGATTATTTTACTTCCGGACGACAAATAACACGTACTGACTTTAGTCGAATCGGCTCAAGTGTCTCGGTAAGTATTTTTATTTTTTGTTTTTTTAACTTGCCGACTATATAGGAGGCGTATACCTTGCAATTGTTATTTCGGGAACGTTTACATTTATTTCGCAAACACGTTTGGACTTTGTTGAAATATCCGATTACGCGCGAATTGGAGCGAGGATATTCCGAGAAGGCGATCACTCACAAAATTGTTCTTTTCCTCCCAGAGAATTTCAATTTCCTGGTGGAATTCATCTCCACCGCTATACCGTACACCGGTTACATACTTTCGAAAATGGCTTTTTAAACGAACAAAGGTTTTGGGTGAAATAACTACACGAAAATGTTAATAATAAACACGGGGAACGACCGCAAATCAAAAGTTTTTGTTTTCTATTTTTTTTTTTTTTATAATGTCTCGGCGGCTGACATTATCGAATCAACTCGACATAATATAATGAGACGTCAAAATGTTGTTTTGAATGGAACGTCTACATAAATTACGACTGTCTGTTGTAAAACTTAATTATTATTGTTGTCATTGTATCTGTAATAGAAAGGGAAACGTTGTTCACGCCGCCGTTTGTGTACGTGTCTACGCACTCGTGACAGGGTAGTAACATCATTGCACATTCTATATACGCATGGATTTTGATCTTATTATTACTACTAGAGCTTATGGTCCAAAAATGTACCAAATTTAAATAGAGTATAAAATTTACCAAATATGCTTTCCTATATTAAGCAAAAATACTAAAATAAACTCTTATAAAATATTAATTTTACTCTAAAAATCCAATAAATTTTAAATTAAATTTTGCTTCGAATGCATTATTAATAATTCTTCTTCTATTGTTTATGCATTTCTTTTTTTTTTTTAATCTTTATTCTTTTTAAGCTTGCCTTTAAACAAATCAAATATCGAGTAATACTTAATCACTTTGGTATTTTTTTCCGGTACAAAAAATTCATATTTAATTTTGAACAATTCTATACAACATATTTTATATTTTGCTACGGACTGAACGTCGTGTGGTGAGCCGCTTTTTTAATGGCTTGATTTAGCATTGTTTAATGAAGGGGTGAACCTTTGAGCAGCAACAGCATTAGTAGTTCTTGTATAAATGGCCGAAGAAAATAAATACAAGTTATTTTGTAATATTCCTAATTTACTGAGAGTACAAAGAAAACTCTACTTACTATTGACTGCAATCTAAAATTCCTGAATGTGTTTAATTTAATAAGTCTTCAATACCAGTATTTATATTAAACCATAATCGAAATTTTCTTTCTCACTGCATTATACTTGATCAAAATAACTATTTTTAAAATAATGTAAATATGCGAAAGTTTAAGAATTATACTCCTATTTTGTATATTTCACAAGTATGCTTAAATAGTTGATTAAATTGAATGAAAAAATACCAACTAAATCTAAATTTGATATAACACAAAAATGAAGTCATTTACATTATGAAAATATTTACATATTTTAATATTCAAATAAGTATTTAATACATATAATATATATTCACAGAAATTGGATTGGATGAATGAAAGAAATATAGTAATGTTTTGAAAACTTAAATAACTATAGTAGGAAAAAATAAGTATTCAATATTTTAAATTGCGTGAGTGCCCATAAGAAATTTACCAGTGTGAAGCAATATCAAATAAAACATCAAAGCATTCCAAAATGTTTAAAAATTGTATAATTTTTATCGTTACGAAGTTCTGCAATATGAGTGTACCGTATTTTTTTTGTTTTATTTTTTGTCATTTTCGTTTAAACAATAATAATAATTACAAGCTGCAGTTGAATAAAAAAACACTATGCCGTTCCGTCTACTGTCTTCTTCCGGGTGCTTTTGTAACTGTAATATAGTAAGTAATAACTGCAATGGTTAGAATTTAAAATATGTGTTCAAATACCTTTTAATTGACAGAAATTAAAAATAAAAGTATTCAATGCATGGAAAATAATTAATTAAATAATAATAATAATAATAATACTGGAATACTTTATAAAACCGATATTGTTATGGATATTATAACTTAACCTGACCCGTTCGAATATAATTTGTCCTAGGATAACCTAGGTGTATTATAATAACTATGATTGAATGCAAACTGGTTTTTATAAATTGGAAAAAGGAATCCAGTATCAAATTATGTCTTGTGGAATAACTTTGACTGACAAAAAAAGTACAAAACTAGGAAGAGTAACCAAGGAATAAGTCATGATCGTTTAGTAACTGTTTTATATGTGATACAAATATAAAATCAAAATATAACAGTATGTAAAAAGATGTTTCAAAATGTATATAGAGTAACTAGAGGTAAAATTGATGTACTGATACAGAAAAAAAAATACAGTGATTCAGGTACATTATAACAGCTCGATAATCGTAGCCATCATGAACGACATAATAAAATGACGAAATAAAAAGAAGAAATGAAAAATCATGTTAAAAAATATCCTAAATACCAGATTCACTATTTTCGAAGGCACACAAATAAATTTTATCTTCAATGTCATTAAAAAATTGAAAAGTTATTAAAAAAAAAAAAAATGTTTAAAGAAGTTTTTAATAAAACTGGTTATAAATTTAAAAAACCAAAACTGGATACATGTAATTTTTTTTGTTTTCATATTTTATTGACCAAGAGTAAAAAGATCAATTTTATGTTTTTACTTTTTATTTAATGAACTATTTTGTTTTGTTCTAAAATTTTTATGAGCTGTATAATAATGTGTTTTAAAAAAGGTTACTTTTATAATTTTTATTTTGTTGATTGGTATGTTGCTAATTAAAAAAATAATAAATGTTGGCATAAAATTATGTGTCTTTATTTTTTACTTAAAAACTTTTGGAAAAATAATTTATGTATTATAGTTTAATATTTAAATGCATTTCATACCAAATTTGATTTTTTATCCCATTGTAAACGTTTAAACTCGTTTTTCCGAAAGTTTAAAAAATGTACATATCAGCTTCTGCCATCATACCACAGATGACTAGGACAACTAGGATAACCTAGGTGTGTTATAATAACTATGATTGAATGCAAACTGGCTAAGTGGTAATAATATGCGAGTAAAGTTTAATGTTCCAAAATATATTAAGGAGCTTATTAGCGTTACCTACGAGAAAGTTAACATTTTAGAGAATATCAGCCAGAACTTTTTTTCTTCGTTTATTTTCCGGCAATATGTAGTGTACCCGAGTAAACCCTATACGTAGAGATTATAACATTTTGGCGTTTAAGTTTATATAAGCACTTAAATACAATGTATTACTAAATTTAAAGAGAATATTTTTGAGGGCATGATATGTCATTTATTATGGAATACCGTCCGACAAAGTAGTTGTTTTTACATTTATTTAATTTCGTATTCATTTTAAGATTGAAACGAACACTCAAACTTTTTATGAATTTAAATATTTATATTTCACTCGACCTTTGAAACAAAAAATTGATTATTAATTCTGTCTTTTGCTTCTCTGCATTTATATAGTAATGATTATGACGAATTAAACGTAGTAGCATATATTTATATTATTTTTATTCTCATAAGATACACTACTTGAAAATAAAAAAAAGACTTTGAAAACGTTCTTTTGAAAAATGTATAAATATTAGACTCGGACATTTTTCATTCTCATTCTCACCGTAATAACGTATTCACGCGTTTGATGTATCGACACGAGTCTCGTAACAACTAAAATAATAATTCGGAAACGCATAATAATTCTTATATTCAGGCAATGGTGTGTGTGTAGTGTGTAAAGTTTCTCATTTTGAACGACGCGATGGGACGGAACTTCATGACGTACCTATACCTACATCGTCGGCAAGTCATTATAACGGTAAATCCTGTACGGATTAGTTTCTGCACGTAATATATTATTATTATTATTTACGGACGAATGCGATATTTTTATAAAGAACGCCTTGCGCGATGAGAGAGATATTAATGAGAGACTGCAGTCGTCGTATCACAGTCAACATACTGTTACGCGGCGTAGCAACAGTACCGACCGGAGATTGTTATTATTATTTTTGGTGCTTTACGCGCACACCGTTCGTGTATATTGTGTATAATATAATAATATATACACGTAATATTAATGAGCGGAGACTCAAGAAGAACAACAACAATACGGTTTCGAAATGTGAACGCTGCAGCGGAGAGGTGATGTTTTATTATACGGTATTACCAAAACCGGCTAGAGCAGGCACGTCAAACTCAAAACACCAAATGGGCCAAAATATTTGAATTTGATACCATGCGGTCCGCGCAGAGTTCTTAAAATCATTTTTTTTTCCCATAAAAAGTCATCGAATATACTTGTTTTTAACTTAATTGTGACCTATTTATTTTAAATAATAATTAAATAAAGCTTCGACCGCGAGCCGCTTGTTTGAAATGCCCAGCGCCGTATTTAAATATTATGCTAATTTCTTAGGTCTATTTGAAAACCACATGACAATATATTTTGATTACGTGTTATTTTATATTTATGTTTATATTATAGTATAATGTTTATTGATATTTATTTTAATCATTATTTATTATCTATGTTAAATACACAATATAATCGTAGATAGTTCAGATTTTTCATTAAATATAAAAGGTTAGCACCATTAAGGGGGGGGGAGCTAAATCAAAATAATTAATATATTATATATGCTGCAGTGTTGTTCCTATAGGGTATACTCCATATATGCTGAATACTTTCATGAGTTTTTTGAAAAAGCATGGATATACTGTGCATACTCTTAAATCTCGAGTTATACACAACGGAAAAAAACACAAGTACTGAAGGAAGGCCTCAAAAGTTTGAGGAATTTTCATTTCAATATAATTTCTACTTGATTAAAAATTAAAAGTTTGATGAGTTTTTGATTAAAAAAAATTTTTGTTTTACTTGAAATTAAAACAGTTTCTTACAAATTCTTAATTAAAACTTAAGTCGAAATAAAAATCGAAAAAAAATATTTGTATATTTATAGGACCTTTAGAACTATAATAAATATCTAAATATCTATTTTTTCGATTATTTATTTCACTGAGAAAGCAAAGTAAATTGTTATAATTTTGGAATTTTATTTTATATTATTTATTTATATAGCGCAACAATAATTATTGCATCGTAATTATTTCGTTAGGGCGCAACTATAGTTATGAAAATCAAATATATTTGTTTATTTCGATTTAGTAGAACGAACAATCAATGATGACAGGAGGACTCGTGAAATGAAACATATTACATTACCTGGAACGATTTGTGCACCTATAGGTGCTAAACTCAAATGTAAAAAGCCGGACATACTTCACACGATGGGTGTTCTTCGCACGACGGGTGAGATTCTCATGACAGGTGTATTGAATTTTAAAGAAACGATAAATTATTTTTTCAATAAAACGATTCTGAACGAGGGAAGTTAATAATATAAAAAATTAATGTGAAAAAAAAAATGTTAGAAAAATGTCCAACATTTTTTTTTCACATTTTCAAAATTTTCTTGCGCCAAAATCTTTCTTATATGATTTTCTATCTATGTTTAAATTTTCATATAGTTCAGATCATAAAATAATGATTTCCGAGTCGTTTTTGTCAAAATTTTGGTATTTTTTTACAAAAAA
>JAIPRM010009770.1:0-10172 GCA_025469315.1 Stegophylla sp. TES_Ste_2020 | reverse complement strand
TCAAAAAAAAAAAAAAAAATTTTAAAAAAACGACTCGGAAACCATAATTTTTTGATCCGCATTTTATGAAAATTTAAATATAGATAGGAAATCATATAAGAAAGATTTTGGCGCAAGAAAATTTTGAAAATGTGAAAAAAAAATTTTGGACATTTTTCCTACATTTTTTTTCTCATTTATTTTTTATATTATTAACTTCCCTCGTTCAGAATCGTTTTATTGAGGAAACGATTTATCGTTTCTTTAAAATTAAATACACCCGTCAAGAGAATCCCACCCGTCGTGCGAAGAACGCCTATCGTGCGAAGTATTTTGCCTGTAAACTGACGACTCGTTTGTGCACATCAATTAAATCTCATTCCTAATTTAGACCAATATTGTAACTTGCAGTACATTGCGGTACCAGTTTAATAACCAAACGATCGACAAATTATCACATCAATATTATAAATCATTAGTTTTATAATCGATCACAAAACATCATGTCAATAAATTATTTCAATAATCAAAGACAAAGAAGAAATTTTATTTAAATTCATGAAATTATATGACAATTGTAATTTATATAAAATGTACAAAAGAAGAAAACATTTTTAATCACGACTGTAGTGAGAAGGAAAACAATGTTTGAAAACAAACTTATAA
Source organism: Stegophylla sp. TES_Ste_2020 (assembly GCA_025469315.1). Taxonomy (NCBI): domain Eukaryota; kingdom Metazoa; phylum Arthropoda; class Insecta; order Hemiptera; family Aphididae; genus Stegophylla; species Stegophylla sp. TES_Ste_2020. The sequence goes on along the minus strand of JAIPRM010009770.1, from coordinate 9,527 downwards.
AGCATTTAAACACGATCATTATTTTTGTTAGTTTTTTTTGAGTTTTAGTAGACTCTTGGTATAGGTAGTTTATATGCACAAACTAGTTCTACGTTTGAGTTTTTTTTAAATGCCGGCATTAGAAATTCGTGTGAGCAAACGAGTCGCAAAAAAGGGTAAATGTACGCAAACGAGTTCTTACGTTTGGGTCTTTTAAATACAGGTGGTACACATTTTTTTTTTTTAAATCTGTAATTAATTAATATTTTTCATTTGTAATTACGAATTCGTTTCCCAATTAAGTACCATACAACATTGTGTTTATATTTTTATTTACAGCACGTTAACTTAGAATACAACGACAATGTGGTGTGCAAGTGTAGTTCTCAGCGTATTGGCTTTGGTCACATGTGCCAACACTGCAGGCATTTTGTATCCACGAGAGTCGGAATCTCGGGAAGTCAAATCGTTAGATGGCATGTGGAATTTCAGGCTATCTCTTCCAGATCCTCTCATCGGTTTCCAAGAACGTTGGTATTTGAAAGAACTGAGTGCTGTACGTTTGATTTTCAGTCAGATTTAAATTAGTTGTTATGTAAATACTACAAATTAATTTTAAGCGATTGCCCGGTGGAAGTCTGCGTGTAAAACCTTCTTGATTTTTGAAATATTTTTTTCAAAATATACCTTTTATTTATAGTAAGATGATAAGAATATAATATAGAGTAATTAATAGTTTAAAAAGTGTGCAAATTTAGGAAAAATGTGTTTTTATGATAATACTTTTTCTGAACGCAATTTAGTGGCTTGTATATATAAGTTTTGTGCAATTTATTTATTGTTTTTGACACGATTTTTTTTCCAGACGGGTCCAGTGATACAAATGCCGGTTCCCAGTAGTTACAACGACGTGACCGTAGATAAAAAAATTAGAGATCATATCGGTTTGGTTTGGTATGATAAATCATTTTTTATACCTGAATCGTGGAGGCGACAGGGTTATAGAGTATGGTTAAGATTCGGCAGTGTTCATTATGCAGCTCAAGTAGTAAGAGAAAATATATACTTAACGCTCTAATAAAAGGCCTTTTTTTTTTTTTTATGTATTAAAATATTGTTCCAATTGAGTAGATCTGTTTTAATTTGAATTCATTCTTCAATATGTTATCGCCAAAATCGTGTATAACACATACATTTTAGAAATCCACATAAATTGCTTTAAAATAAATGCCATTAGATTACTCTAACGGATTTGAATAAAAGTCAGCAGACATATGGCTGCACCTCAAACACAATGAATGAATAACATGATAGCTAGTCGAATAGAGAATATATGCATAAAAATGAAAAAAAAATAAAAAAATAAATTAGTTATACAAAAAAGGGAATAATTTAAAGTGGGCATCGCGATTGGTCACTCTGCTTGCTTTTTTCGCACTTAAAACACAGAGATATAATTATTAAGTTTATAAGCTTTACGAAATTCAGTAAAAAAAAAAAAAATAATAATTTAAAATGTTTTAAATTAATTACCATATACTTTGTTTGATCATTTGAACATTGAGTAAATTAAGGGGATAGCTTTAATTGGGTGATTTATAAGGAGATTTATTTTATTTTAATTATTAAATACACGGGATAAACCCGTTAGAACACACAATAAACACATTATACAATACATAATATTCACATTAATTATACTAATTAAGACTTAAATTCTAAATTGCTAAATAGTTATTTATAAATTTTCCGAGTTCGAGAGGGACATTGTGGCTCACGAAAGTATATTAAGGACAGCAAATATGTGGAGAGTCAATTTCTCCATGAACCAAACTGTTCAAGAACTTAATGGCCGAAATACGTCTACACTCAGCGATGAAAACTAAACCAAGTTGTGAAGCAACAGGTTCATAGTTATCGCGTTCACAACGGATGTTTAAAACTTCCATACCTCATAAATTTACGTTGAACCCTTTCAAATCATTGATTTCATTCAATGCAATTCAAGAGTCATTGATGTCATGAGGATCACAAATTACAACACCATACTTCACAGGCAAACAAGTGCACAGTAAAGCACCTTAAAGGATAAGCCTAATCGAAAGTGTCTACATAATCTCACGACAAACCTCAGAGACATGAATATGAGACAGGGGACTGAATCCTGGCAAAAGTCATGGTTTTGCATTTAGAAATATTATAGAATAACCCTAGTTCATTGAACCACTTGGTGAACCGAACGAAATCACTTTGTAATAATATACTGTCATCTAAGGAGGAAAACATAAAATACGACTATGGGAAAGAACACTTGAGACACTATTAATAAATAGAGAGAATAGTCCTCCTTGAGGAACACCGGACGTGGCAAGTTAAACATTCGATTTTACACCAAATAGTTTGAACCATTGATAACGTAAGAATTATAATTATAACTACTTACCACCTCTGCCTACTGGCTACTATTTTGAAAATATTTTTTGTAAGGTTAAACACATTAATGATGTAATCGTGTGTAAAATGCGTATTTACTTTTTCGAGTGATTTTTTGTAATTCGGCCAATCGAAGGTATTTGCCAATTAAACGACATTAAAATCCGTTACTGAATTAGCTGATATCGGAATACGAATAATAATGATAATTTACGGTCAAATCTTTGACTTATTTGTAAAGGTGGCTTCATATATCATGAGGTATTGTAATTTCTTATCGTTGTTTTAACAGTGGGTGAACACAGATTTGATAATAACTCACGAATTCGGTCATTTGCCATTTCAAAGTGAAATAACTACCAACTTAAAGTATGGAACACTTAATAGAATAACCGTTGCAGTGGATAACGTTTTATCGTCCATCACTGTACCACAAGGGAATTTACAAAATATCTCCACGTAAGTACGTTTTTCGCTAAATATCAGGGTATAACGAGTTTCATTAAAAAAAAAAAAGAAAAAAAAGGCGTATCGAAGAATACGCCAATTGCGTTTCAAAATAAAGTGTGTTGTATCCTCGTTCTGATTCCATATGGGCTTTACAAATGATCCAAACATTTTGTCGAAAAAAAAATTTCTTTCACCCAACGCGACCACTATTATTTTATTTTTATTTTACAAATACATACGGACTGTGTCCTATTATAAAATGCAATATTGTGATACATAATATTGGTTACATTGTTTGTTATTAAATAAAAATTACTTTACTACTATTATCTAACTTACACATAAGCATAATGAAATAAATTACAAATTAAAGATAAATATTGATTGTAAACATTAAACAAAATCAAACATGTAAGTATTACCTGCGTTCATAAAAATATTAGGGGGAGAATTTAAAATATAATATAAATTTGAGAAAATAGGGTGAAATGGAAAAGGGTTTCTAGAATTAAGGCTATTTATTTTAAAATTAATTAAAAACAACAACTCTGGACAATCAGTTAGCACCAGTTAACAATTTATGTAAAAATTTTGATAGTAGAAGTAAACTTCCTTTAATGAAGTAAGATTAAGAAAGTTTAAAACGACATCTTAATGGGGATGCCTAAAAATATTAAATTTTTAAAGAAATAAATCGTAGAAAGTTATTTTGAACTGACTCTAGTATATTAATTTGTTTTAGTATGTATTGTTTAACCAGACTAAAGAACAGTATTCTAAATTAGAACGAACTAAGGAGCAATAAAGTAATTTTAGAGGAGTAGGATCTGAAAAAGAGTAATAAAAAGTTATTACGTAGTGACTTGTCGATAAATTACAATGAAATCGATGATAATAATCGTGTTGTTCTTTTTATGCAATTTATGTAAAAAAGAATTATTACATTATGCGCTGCAATATATAATTTACCATAAACGTTAGAAAATATAATCGCAGTGTTTGTGTACATATGTATTTCGAAATACTGTATCAAACATCATTCGTGTCTATATATTTTGTAGAAATGACGGACTCGAAACCATTCAGTCGTACTCATTTGACTTCTTCAACTATGCTGGCATTCATCGGTCCGTGTTCCTGTACACGACTCCTATTGTGTACATTGACGATGTCGACGTGACGACTGATTTCACAGAGGACGGCGTAGGTAATGTGAACTTTTTTTTTTTTATTGAACAAAGTCCGCGGCAACTGTGGCCATTGGACGTACATTTTAGTATACATTATTATATAGTTTTGTAGATAAGTGAAATAAAGAGAAGAAAAAAACAAAGAGTAGAAGAAAAACAAAAAAAGTGTTCACAGAAAGAGAAAAAAAAAAATAAATAAAAAAAAATAAACATCATTGTAAAATCATAAGCTTCTTCACTTCGTTCAGAATCTAAAAATAATATTAATAATGATAAATGTTAGTGGGTTTATAGGAATACATTTTTCTGAGTAGTCCTGTGTTGTGCAAAAATTCCAAAGTAACTTTGACGTTGCTCTGAGCGGGGCTAAGTAATTCAAAGAGCTGGTGGTCCGGAAGGTTCAATTCTCTCCTTACAAAATATTCCGTGTAGGAATTAAAATTTATTGAAGAAATGATTTTTTTTTTAAATTCAATACACCCGCCAATAGCATCCCATACCAGGAATATCAATGGTGTGAAATATGTGTGCCTTTTTTTTTATTAATCTATTATTAATTTAATATTATACAAAAACAAAATAAATACATTATTAATGGATCTAGTTAGATTTTATATTATGTGTTATATTCATGGACGCGCCTGAAGTCTAAAACTTGAGGGTGTTACAAATTATTATTTACCCAAAACGTGAAATTCTACAGAGGCCTTAAAAGTTGTTGAGGAATTAAGAAAGCATAATTAAAAAATAGAAATAATTTTTTATACTACTACTAAACTTTGTTATTTTAGTACTTAAAGCATTTTACAAAAAAACTTGTACTCAACGTGTGTGCACACGAGTTTTATGTAATTTGGAATGTTCAGAAACGATTTGAACTAAGTGTACGCGATATTTACGCAAATAATGTGTTATAATTTTTGTGAATAAATAAAACAGTGACTTGTGTGACGATTTAATTAAAGTAAACATTTGTAGGAATAATTAATTACAATATACAGTACGGTGGATCGCTGAGCAATGGCGAAACGTTAAATTGTTCAGTAACGGTGCTGAACAACGAAAATTTGCAAGAAAAATTTACTGTACTTATAAACGATCCTGAAGGTCTATCGGGTACCGTGAAAATCGATAATGCACAACTTTGGTGGCCGTATTTAATGAATGACATCTCAGGATACATGTACACGTTAGAGGTAATTATTAATTGTTATTCGGTTTATTACAACCCGTGGCCATACGTATACCTAAATGAAGCATTGAAATGGAATACGCTTAGAGTGACCTATTGAAAAGAATCAAATTACCGTATCGAAATATTGTATCCCTTGCTCAATTGGATCATTGATAAGGAACTTTTATCTGATATCTTTTATCACTGATAAGATACTTTAAAATTAATGTTATTGTTTTTGTATATCTTATCTAATATGATAATATGAAAATTTAAAGTGATACCAATCAAATAAGAAAAACAATTTTATTTTTCTCAAAATGGTCACTCTTAGCTTATTCCATTTGATTGCTTCAATTCACTATACGTAACAGTATACGGTAAGGCCACTCGATATATTCTTTACTCTATATGGTTTATTATGACGATTTACATCATTGTCGGACATATTGAAATTAATCTGTAGATAATATTATTAAATTATTTTCATCTGGGTTATTGAACTCTAAGTGAAAATCAAAAAATACAATAACTTGTGTTTGTAAATATAATATTGGAGAGAAAAGTTATAATATCTTTTTAACGGTTTGCCATATTTTTGTATAAACGTACAATTATATGTGGTAGGGGGTTGGGGTGTTAAACACGGAGTGAAGGGCATGAGAGTCGGATCCGTGAACATAATTATTCAGACTTGCAACATACACGAGGTAAGTATGACTACACTGACGACAAAAATGAATCGTATTGGTTTAAATCAAGTTTGATTTTGAAATAAAGAAAAAAATGCTTTTGGGTTATTTGATAGATCAGTTTGAGAAAATTGCTTTTAAACTGTACGGATTGCTCTCCATTTACAAATAGATCTACTGTATCTATTTGTATTTGCTTCTTTTGTTTTTGGGTTTGCAATTTTTGTAATTACAAAAATATTTAGTATTTAATTTTTATTTATACCTTTTTATAATTATTCAGTTTAGGTATCTATACTAACGACTTATTATTTATAAAACATTTAATTTCTTTAAACCTTTTTAAAATTTATATAATTCTACAATTAGATAACATATTCCAAGTATATTGACGATATATTATTATTTATAAAACTTTTCATTTTTCGTTTTAAATTTTTGTGTAAGTACCTACCTATAATTTTCTAAATTCACCGTATTTACTATAAATTTATACAGTCATAATAGAATAAAAATAAAAACATGATAATTATAAATTAATAACTTATTAATTTGTATTTATAAACTATTTACCTTAATTCTTTGTTATTCATCACATTCATATGATAAATACAATTTATTATATACGTCTCAGTGTTTTCAAAAATCAATGATTTGAAAATGTGTTAAATAAACAGTAAGTAATATTGTCTGTGGAGGAAAAAGACCGCGGAAGAAAATGGAATCTGATTTTTGGAGGAGAAGGGATACGGTCTAATAAACGGACAGTTATAATAATAATTTAACCACAAAATCAAAAAAGAAATAATTATTGATTAGTTATAAATTCTATGTAAAATAATTATAAATGGATATTATTATGTATCACACGTTTTCTGAAAGACAGTTGGTTTGAGTTTAACCTACTTTTAGTGAAAAATTGTTTATGATACCGATCTGCCCCACGCATTCGGAAATGATGTCTAAGTCACTACTATACGAACGAATGAATAACGATATTTGTTCAAATAAATTTAGATTAGGCTTTCGGCCACTGGGAATGTGGAAGACGTATACCGATTGCCAGTCGGTATTAGGACGGTCAAGTGGACGAATACATCGTTTTTGATCAACAATAAACCTGCGTACTTGAGAGGGTTCGGACGACACGAAGATTCAGATGTAATATTATCGTCACGTTTTCGTGTAGATTAGCACTGGACTACAATTATTATGATAATATCATGTGGACATCTGTTGAATAGATACGAGGGAAAGGAATGGATTACGCGTTGGTGACCAGAGACTATGGCCTGATCAAATGGATCGGAGCGAATTCGTACAGGACGTCTCATTATCCGTACGCAGAAGAGATTATGGACTTTGCTGACAAACATGGGATTATGATAGTGGACGAGTGTCCAAGTGTTAATACCGAGTGAGTGGGTTAATATACAGGGTGTCCCACGTACGATTTGACAAATGCAATAACTTTTGTTCTATTAATAATTTTTAAATTTTTTTTTCTGAAATTAAAATAATTACTACAGCAATACACATATAAGTTTTTTTTGTTCAGGACCTAAATTTTAAAATTTGAATTTAATTAATTAAGGGTGTAAAACATTTTTAGAAAATATTCAAAATCTCCATTTTTTAAATCTGATTTTTAGAAAAATATTGGTGCTTATATCTCTAATAAAGGTTAATCCGTTCATTTTCTACGTGTTTTTTTTTTTATGAAGTTAGTGAATAATTTAATAATTTTATCAAATACTCCATAACGATGGTAATATTATGACGTCAATATGACTTATTCAACAGTATTATAAAATTATTTTTTTAGAAAATGTGCAGATAAACACTAATATAGATTAAGCACTAATATTTTTCTAAAAGTCGGGTTTACAATATGGCTATTTTAATTTTTTTCTAAAACTATGACATTAAATTTCAAATTTGAAAATAATAGAACAGTAGCTATTGAATTTGTCAAATCGTCCTGAGGTACCCTGTATAATCGTTATTTTCACATTGCTACTTTTATTTCTTTTTGTAACTTTAATATTTAAATGGCATATTGCGTTTTATCCTCATGATTAGTACATTAATTAATAGTAGGTATAATTAGAATTATATTTTTTGTGGAAATACTATAATATTTATATATCTTGCTACTTTTAGAGGATTCTCGGATGAATTATTGAAGAAACATACTGCGAGTTTAGCGGAACTCATCAAGAGAGATAAAAATAGACCTAGCGTGATCATGTGGTCCATTGCAAACGAGCCCCAATCGGATCTCAAAGAAGCAGATTCATATTTCAAGTGAGCGTATACTCCTGTTAAAATACAGAGCAGACAACAAACTATACACCAATGCTATTCAGTGGCGTAATTAATGAGGGAATGTCGACAATTTTGTATTATAAGATGAATATTAAGAGCACATAATATTATACAATATATTTATATATACACACACACACAAACACAGTGTTGCAGTATTATTTGAAAAATGTAATAACATTTGTTCTATTAATAATTTTTAACTTAAATATATATATTACAAAAACACTATAACATTATTTATTTATTTTTTTTATGTGACACAAATTTTCAAATTATGAATTTATACTAGTTTTGGAAAAAATTTAAAAATAGTCATTTTTTTAATCTAATTTTCAGAAAAATTTTGATGGTTAAGTGTCTTTTTAAGGTTTGGTCATTTATTTATTATGATTTTTTAAACTTTTTGAGGATGTGAATTTTCTAGTGTATTATGTTGAGTCTTTAGTAATTGTATGTGATTGTGTAATTAATTAATTCAGATTTTCAAAATGTTTAAAAAACAATAATAAATAAATGATTAAACTTTAATAAGACATTTTATTTCCAAAATTTTTCTGGAAATTAGGTTTGCAAAATGGCTATTTAGATTTTTTTCTAAAATGTAGTACCTATAAAATTCCAAATTTAAAAATTTTGGTCCTGAAAAAAATAATGTATACGTTTTTGCTGTAATTAAATCTGCATTTAAATTCTACATTTAATAGTTTATATTTTCTTTGATCCAAAAACAATATTGTAATTTTATCACAATCAAAAAAATAGATGGTGCGTTGAAGACAGAAAAATTTTGCACATCACAGTAAAATACCCTAATGATTTCCTGCGAATGGTGGAATGGGGGGGGGAGGAGAAATGGGCAACTTCGTAGAAAGTTCAATATTGCGGCAATCGAACAACCAAAATTTTGCCTTCAGTTATAATTATTTAGAATATTATTATTTGAATTATTATTATTTTGATTAGCATCGAAAATATTGTCTTTGTTATTTGTTTATTATTATCTCAAAAAAAAATAAATAAATAATAATCCTCGAAATTTTTAAGTTGGGTTCTGGACATTGATATCTTAAAGTACTACTTATGCTCAACAAACGTATAACTACTACTATACTAATTTATAAAGTATAAATCATTTTCTTAACCGTCTATAGCAGCGTTTCTCAAACTTTTTCTCTGCCGGACCCCTTCGAGATAATAAAAATGATGCGGACCCCTTATTAAAATTAAAATTAAAAACAATAATAATAATATCGGTTGTTTGACCGACACGATCAGTCT
>JAIPRM010009769.1:0-14420 GCA_025469315.1 Stegophylla sp. TES_Ste_2020 | reverse complement strand
GACATCCTAGTCATGACAACATTCAAAGTTAATATTATTGTCTTATTTCTTAAACATTGTGTACGCGATACAATCGTTTAAAAACAGAATTCGTTAGAAATAGAGTTAGAAAATCTCTATTTTCTTTACGCCATATATTTCGTTGATAACGTTGATATAGTGAACTTTTCGCATTTTCCGATAAAACTGCGTGGAAAACACGGTTAAGATCTGGAGAGGAATCTACTACCTAGTCATAGGATATTATTAATTACAGTTGTCACGGCACGGAATCGTAAATGGCGATTACGAAGCCGCCTCACGTTTCACGCGACCACGATCTTTGTCTTGAGAGATTTTGAACGAAATACCCGTCGTAACAACGCGAACGTGCTGTATTATAATGTAACGTGCGCGGTGCACACACGCAGTATATATTACAGAATATACGCGTGTAGAACAGGAGTCACGCGGTTATAATAATAAAATATGTAATACACACATATACGCATATATACATTATACATGTAATATAAGTGTAAATGTGTATAATGATGTATGTATATCGTGAGTACGACTCGGAGCTGCTGTTTTAAAAAACGCCTACCCAACACACACATGTATACGAGTACATAATAACATAAGAGAGTATATGCGCGGGTGTGTGTGTGTGTGTGTGCACGCGCGTTGGGCTGTTTGTAAAACACGATAATAATAAATTTTTTTTTTTTGTCCTCTCCGCGTGTGTACTACGGATGCTGCTACGCGCAGACGTGACGGCGGTGCACGTCGGCGGCAGCCGCAAAGTCACTGTGCCGTTGTGGCTTCGGCGGGGTCCACCATTCATTTATATATATACATATACGAGGACACACCGATGCCGACAGCCGCGAGAGAGGATTAAACATCTGTCCTTCGTCGTCGTAGTCGTCGTCGACACACTCCACGGTCCATTGAACACGACGACGGTCGTCATCGCGTCACCCTGTACGCGCCGTGTGTATATTTGTATTGTGTGTGTGTGTACCAGGTACCTCCTATTATTATAACACTATATCATACATTATATTATGTACATGTGTATACATATGACTTATCGACTGGAATAATAACGACGATGAGCGTAATAATAATGGATATCGAGCACGGGGTGTGTGTGTGATTGTCGTGTATAACGCGCTCGTAAAACGCCGCGCGCCCAGTGGACAATGAAATGGGCGACGCAGTCAACGTATATACTCTCGAATATATTTTAGTCCGGGGCCGAGGACCCCATTGCGGTTCACCGTGGTATCTACATTACGTTTAACCACCACACTGATTAACTTCGAATCGCCGAAATTTCTCCCGTTATTCCAGCATCTCTGCTATTTTTGCAGGGATGGAAAATAGAATTTCGTGCCAAAATATAAGCTGTAATTTAACGCAGGAGCGGATATAGACGCCATGAACGGGAGGGGCAATTTTAAATAAAAACAAAAACAAAAAAAGGTGATATAAAATAAATTTTGGGTGTTGGGTGTAATTCTCATTCAGAGACAAACTACTTCAACAACTGTAAAAAAAAAAAAATGAGAACTAATTATCGACTGTTAAGATACAAAAACAAGTATAAAGAAAAAAATTGTTATACATTTTTATTATTTTTTACAGTCAGAAAACCTATTTTGTGAACGAGGGGGGGGCAATTGACTCTATTTCCCTCCCCTTGTATCCGTCACTGATTTAAAGACACTTTTTTATCGGTGCCTACTATTTTCCAAAACACACTGTATAATATTTAACCCGAATAAAACTTGTATTGGAAGAAATAATGGATGTAAATTCCGGGCTTTGCTGAAATAGGGGTTAAAATGTACATATGAATAATATGAAATACAAAATAATATGTTCATGGAAGTTTTCGGTGCTATCGAAAATCTCTCCCTTACCAAATATGGCACACTTATTTGCTATCCTTACGCTATTGGAAGGTGTTTGTTAGGGGAGGTGGTCCTACTGTATCTACAAGTATACTCTTCGGTGTGCTAAGTATGTTTACTTGACTCAGGTCCCGGGCATAGGCGTACGTACTGGAGGGCAATGGCGCAACTAGGATTTTTTCAAGGGGAGTGTCAACCTATAAATGTCTACCATAATTATTTTAAATATAAAATTATAAACAATGTTTATGAACACTTTACAAGAATTCATTAAATAGAAATTTCATGAAGCAAAATTTAATTGCCTTTTCTCTGAGTTAACATTTTTATAACGTTTTTCGTAGATTTCATATTCTACAATATGAATTTTTTACACATGTTTTAAGTTTCTCTAAAAATTAAAAAGGATTTATCAGCATAAATATGTTACAGGTAATTTTAAAATAAATATTCACCTACAGACAGTTGGTAAATCGATAACGATAATTTGATTAAACTTTAAACAACAATACTTATTATTTTGAGTAGATATCTTGTTTTTTGGTTTCTACTGTATTATAACATTATTGCCAATTATAATTTGTAATGGATGTTCTAACTCGTATTGATAACCTAATATCAAATTTTCATAAAATAGTGAGCTATGTTGAAATATTATGTTTATTTTAACCATGACATATTTCTAAATTAATAGAAGTTAATAATCATATAGTAAACAAAATTTTTTTTCAATAATCATTGAATAAAAATTCCATAAATATGGTTTAAGTGGGGTGTCCAGACACTCAAAACACCACCCTTGGTTGCGCCATTGCTGGAGGGTCCCCTGCGGCCACTGGCTTTTTCTATGATAAATGTAATAAATACTTATCACTGACCAAATTATTTATTATTGTCATACAAAAATATTCACTCCAACATCAGCTATGGTGATGGTTATTTTATACATAGAAATATTATAAAATGTCTACAATCTTTCATAACTTTATTTTTCATGTCATCTTAAGGATCTCTTATGGTGATCCAAACTTTTTTCCAAACTATTTTAACTACGGAATTTTATTCAGATAATTTCTCTGTCAATTTTGATGTATTGAAATCAAAATTCGTACGAGTAGTTTATATTTTACAATATTGCGAATTAATTAGGTGTTAGCTGGTAAAATCATAGATTCATTATAATTACGTAACTAAAATATGTTTCTAAAGAATATTATCCTTAATACTTAAATTTAATGAATTCAAAAACTATCCGTTCAAATTTTGATACAGCAAAATTTACAGAAAAATGACTTGAATAAAATTCTGTAGTTAAAATAAGGGAAGGAGGTGCCATTTGAAAAAAAAAAGTTTGTATCACCACAAGATATCCTTAAGAAGTAGTCATGAAACGAAATTTATGAAAAACATATTTTTTATAGTAAGTTGAATATTCCAAAAAAGTATTCCCATGTTTCCCATTTTTACAGTCAAAAAAAGGGATGAGCATGCTTCTTAGTGAATCACCTTGTACACATGTCCATAGTTTTTAACTTTTCTTCTATAGATCCCACTTTTTTCTCTATACAAAGACATTGAAGACACATGGCTTCAAATAACATAATTACATGATTATTTCATTAACGTTCAGAATAATAGGTTTTTCGAATCAATACCTAATACCTATATACGAACCGATGATACCATTTATGTACATTTTTTTCTCTTGTCATCACGAATATTAAAAAAAAAAAACATAAGACGTCCAATAAGTGTTTGTAATTATCAGAAACAAAAAAGTTGTATGATGGAATTGATAGGCGGCGGAATCGATAGTTGATTTTTTTGAACAGCCGGTGGAATCGATACACGCCCATTTTTTTATCACTCGAGCACGACTTGAACCACCTACGATACACATTAAGTCCAGTCTATTAGCGTTCAATCCAGTCAACACACCATCGTGAACAAAGTTCGTCTGCGTAAATTGTAAATTAAATATAAAATGAACTCGAATTGCGCCGTCCACAGGTTAGATCTAGCTAAAACATTAACTTATGGGACCGGAAAAAAAAAAAGAAGAAAAAACACCCTAACACATAAACGTCTGCGCGAGTGCATATATATGTATTGTTATACGTCGGCTTATCGATCGGAATAATAACGATGTGCGTATTATAAAGGTAGGCACATGGCACACAAGGGGTGTGATCGTCGTGTAACTCGAAAAACTTGAGTCAATAATGAAATTGTAATAGAAACACGGTGGTGGACCCCCGTCAATATATTCGTTCTGGAACTGAGGAACCGGCGACTGCAGTGAATGCAATTCGCGCGGTATCTATTATACCAGTGTTTCTCAACCTAGGGGGCGGGTCCCCTTGGGAGGCGTGTACACATTGTTGGGGAGGCGCAAGCAGTCATCGCAGAGTAAAATTGTTAATCAATGTAGAGAAAAATAATTAAAAACGACTATTACCTGGGTATCGATAATGGGTAAAGATTACAATTAGTGCTAAGCCGCTAAACAAAACTTATTATTATTTTATAGTAATTTATTACTATAATCATTCACATTTATTCACACTATTCCTTTATACTTTATAATTATTATCATCAACAAAAAAGTTGTCATTCCGACTATTGCGTAGTTTATTTGTAAAGTATACAAAAAAGTTGATACATTTTTTTCATTCAAATGAAAGGGGGACGCAAGATTTTGGAAAATCTACAAAAGTAGGCATAAAATGGAAAATTTTTTGAACTACTGTATTATACAAATATTATAATATTATGAGATGTGCGAGTAGGGGGATTACTCAAGTCGTGTACTAGCTCGTGTCCCGTGATTTATTTTTTATCACTTCAGTTAATCACGAGTATAACCACTAACCACTATAGTATACGTATACTATATATACTTGTTTACTAAAATAATACTGATAATTAAAATATACTAAAATATTTTTTAAACGAATTTGGAAATTTTTTTTCTAACATTTTTTTCTTATCAAAAACTTTCATAATTCTCAACAGATTTTACATCCAAATGTAAAGAAAACTTTCAGTGTCTCTAAGTGAAAACGTTTTGACCTTTTTTACTTAAGATACAGAACTGTGAAAATATTGGAAATATCTCAATAATTATAAATTAAATAAATAGATATATTAACAAATTAAATATTCGTTTTAAGTTAGAATTTTGACGAAACTAAAATTTATTTTTATCATACTAAAATATTCTTTTATTCGAAAATTTACCAATACATGCACATAAAATCCTAAATTTACAATATGATCGATCATTCGGAATTTCATCGTGTCGCCAACAGATTAGATTAGATTTAGATTAATACAATTTGTGAACATCCTATTATTTACCAAGACATTTGCGAAAAAAGTCAAAATTCGAACTTTCGTCATGAGCAATACAGCTGTAGAATTTACCAGTCACGCGTAGATTTTATGGATATGTGGACTTCTATTGTAACATAATAATTATATAAATCATATTGATTCCATGATTTTAAAATTACCTCTATTAATTACACATTAATTAATTTACCGAGTATTTTTTACAAAAAAGTGAGTAAAAAAACAAAAAAGTAAAAACAGAGCATAAAGTAAAATACAGTCTTTAGGGCTGCCGAATATCCCACCGAGTCAGTCCGCTTCCGTTTGTATAGGTTAGACGTATAAATAAAATTTACTTATTGGTGTCTATATAATATATTATACACGAACGCAATGTATATGTATACAGTGTCAACAAAATGAATATATTATATAACAGTAAATCCAATAAATAATATCGAATTGTCATTAGGACACCTATAATATATATATATATATTTTTTTTCTTCGAACTATAGTCTCACTTGTATAAATTATTATAATACAGACGCGTTCGGTAAAAAGGATTCGATAAACGCCCTGCGAAATCCGCTCCCGCCTCACGACAACAAACACAATGCAGAACTTCTTCTCCCCCTTCCAGGACCTGAGAACACTAGACTGCAGCTTATCGTCACCGAAACCACATACTGTATTAACCGTTTCGACCGTATACGACACACGTATAATAATATAGCTTCGAAAGGTTTTTTTACATTATGAATATAATGAAATCAATATAATGAATAATAATAATAATAATAATATAATTTCAAAAATTGTAATAACGCTTATTAATAAGTAAAAGTAAGTATGTTTTCTGACCCAACCTCTAAGAAAACTTGTTTTAGGTTGGGTGAGTCTTAATATAATATTATACAATTACAATAATTATAATATATTATTTAGTGTAGATAATGAAGTAAAAATTTATCTATAAATAAATACAACTAAACATAAAAATATAATAAAGAAACCTTGAAATTATAAAATTAACTTATTTTTTAATGTAAAATTTAAAAATTTTTACAGAAGTAAAGGAGTTGAGATCTATATTTTTATTACGTAGTATATTTATTCCTATGTTTAAGGATGACATTAATCCAAATAATTTTTTACATTTAGGGGAGTTAATATTGTTTTTTTCCTTAAATCTAGTATTAAAGTTATGATTAGATTTATTTATAAGATGTTTATATTTATATAATAATAACAATAAGTGGTTTCTATGTAATATTGATAGATTATTTACATTTAATAGTTCCAAAACATCAAATAATAGAAGTGAGATATGGCTTTTTTAGTATGTATTTAATTAGCGAGTTATTTGTGACCTGTAGTAATGAGATATAATGAATATAATCATGAATACATATTATTATTATTATTATTCTAATGTGTCACGTCTCATAACGATTCCCCCGGACGTCCAGAAACAATGCGGTGCACTTTATTTTTGTACAGATAAACGTTTGTGGAAAAAAATTTAACTTATAAAACAGTACCTGTAAAAATACTACAAATGACTGCAGTAATAATAACACAATACGTCCCGTCCTGTACACGCATATCGTAACTGATTTGAAATGTCATTGGTACTACCACCACATTATAATATTAATATTGTAATAATATATCGTACCACATACTATGTGCTCGTTCTTGTGCATGTATTATTACAATTATTATTTTAAATTTATATTTAGGTACCTACCACTGCGAACACTGCACTCGACCGTATCACAACAACAGAAATAATAGACAATACTACTAGTAGTAGTAGTAGTAGTAGTAGTAGTAGTAGTAGTAGTAGTATTAGTAGTAGTAATAATAGTAATAGTAGTAGTAGTAGTAGTAGTAGTAAAAGTAGTAGTAGTAGTAGAAGTAATAGCAGTAGTAGTAATAATAATATTGTGTACAGTTGTAGATTATAATACAGAGTACAATGAGAGTTCGGTAACGCACTCCTTTTATCGGCACGGCCCCAAAGACCAACGAAGCCGCAAATGGAAAATTAATGAACACTCGGTGTATAGAAACACGACGACGATAAACCAAACTAAATAATTCGTTTTATAAGCCGGATATTTTACTTGGTTATTTATTTTTATTTTTTTTTACAGATTGTGCCGAAGGATCAGTAGTATAAAAAAAATATTATTATACATAGGTCGTGTATAATACGGGACAAAAAGACAGACGCCGACCACACACGCCCGAACAAGTGCGCGCGCGTTCCGTACAATACCCAATTGTATACGTATATAGATGCTATAATATTATGTACGTAGTGCGTGCCTAGTATGTATATATACTAAGCGCGTGTGGTACATTATATACAATATAATATTATATATAAATATATACATAAAGTAATATAGAAACGATCTCCGGTGAACTGTATGAAAATTCGAATGCGCTATTATTATTGTGCTGCAGAACTTTATTGTTTACATGACGAATGTGGCGTTACGATGATATAATACCGTTATAAGAAAAATAAGTTGGTACATTTGGATATACTTTTAGGTCTACATACATAGGTATTAGGTATATTTTAGTATCGTTATGTTTAAGAATGATTTCTTGAGATCTCATTAGTTACACACTTAGTGAGAGGAATCGAAACCTATTTTGAGTATAGGATAGGGTGGCCAAATAAAAATTTTAGAAATACGGGACAACAAATTTAAATACTCACAACTTTAATTAACCTGACCAAACAAAATCTTATCATTTTTTACCAAACCTATAATAAAATATGAAATATGAAATTAGAAAATTTACTTAATTTTCAACAAATACTAGTTTAAAGTACAAAGTAGTCGAATACTTCATCAGGACATAACATAACTAATATTTTTGACTTTTTCCTTCAGCTTTCGTCGTATACTTTAGTGTACTGTGGTCATTTTTCAAAAATGAATAGTTTAATATTATCATAAATATATATAAAGTATTAAGTCTAATTCCGGGACATTAAAATGTGTAAGTTAAAAACCGGTACACAATGATGCCCCGAAAAACTTCTTCGGGACACCGAGACATTAGTTCCAAGACCGGTAACGTCCTGGATTTTCCGAGACGAATGGCCACCCTAGTATAGGACCAAGTTCAGTATAAGCATCTTCTTCCTTCAAAACTCTGAACTAGTTAGGTCACTCGACATTTAAGATTTTTCGACGTTAGCGTATCACAAAAATCACGTGTAATATCAAAATGGGTTTTGAGGGACGGAAAATCTCATTATGCGAAAGCGCTTTTCCGATTAATAAAACCATTTTGACGAATTATTGAATAAAACAATAATATTAAAAACTAACAAAACTTAACACACTAATATTAGGTCCGGTCAGCCCGTGTCATGTTATTATAATGCTATATTGAATTTTCAAATACATTCCAGTCGTAGTATTTTAGACTTTCACGAAGACTTACGTCGAGTATACACATTTTATTAATTTATACTTTTTGTCCATATAATACCACTGTGTCTGGTTATTTAATGTGGAACGGTTATAGCGATATTACTGTTATTACGAATTAAAATACGATAATTTTGTAAGGACTTCCATACCTAACTATTTTATTATTCAACGTATAAATAATTATAGTTATCTTAAAATAAAATGTCATTAGTATAGCTAAATTTAAATTAATTACAATTAATTAAAAATAATATTAATAAATAGATTGAACTATAAATATAATTTAATTAATATATTAAAAATAGATTTTAATATTGAATTTAACAATCAAATATTAGTAACATTT
This sequence comes from Stegophylla sp. TES_Ste_2020, assembly GCA_025469315.1. Classification (NCBI taxonomy): domain Eukaryota; kingdom Metazoa; phylum Arthropoda; class Insecta; order Hemiptera; family Aphididae; genus Stegophylla; species Stegophylla sp. TES_Ste_2020. The sequence goes on along the minus strand of JAIPRM010009769.1, from coordinate 5,373 downwards.
ATTAAATAAATAAATATACATATTTATTAAGTTTGAGATGTTATGTGATAAATCATTGAAAAAAATGTACACATACATTTACGTCAATATCGCGATGAAAACCTAAAAATAGTAAACTAGATCAAATAAACGCTCCACAATCACAGAAAGAAAGTGCACTTTCAATATCTATCCCTACTATACCAGTGGAAACCAAAATTCAAACGTTATCAAAGAAAAGAACATAATAAATCATCTCAACGAACTCCATCATGCAACCATCAACAGTGGCGTAATACATTTTTAATACCCTTTTTTCGAGATCACTACACAAATATTTTGAGATTCAAAAGTAACAACATATAATTAGAACATGTAATTATAAATAGACTATAATAATTACTTAGTTGGTATTTATTTATATTGATAAAGTAATCATGATAAGTAATGATAAGATGATAAGTATCATGTAAAATTTTTCCAATCAATACCAGCTCTTATTCAAATGAAAATTTGATGCCCCTTGAAATTTGCCGTCTGGGATAATTGCCCTTTCTCATTCCCCTCTAAATATGTAACTGACCATATTATGACGTCATTTGAAGATAATATGACTTATTTAGCGATATTATTAAATTATAAGAAAATTTTAAAAAAAATCATAGAAAATGAATGAATTAACCTTTATAAGAGATTTAAGCAGCAATATTTTTCTGAAAATCACATTCACAAAATGGCTATTTTGAATTTTTTTAAATCTGTAGAATAAAATTTCAAATTTGACAATTTTGAATCTAAAAAAAAAAATTATGCGTTCTTGTTGTAGCACAATACTGTAGTAATAATTTTCAAAAAAAAAAAAGAGTTGAAAATTGTTAATAGAACAAAAGTTACTGCATTTGTCAAATCATACTGAGACACACTGTACATAATACTTGGTTGGTCGTAAGCCATAGTAGTAAATATTTTTGAAATTTTGTTTATTAGAGATGAATTTTAATTTTTAGATTTTGAATGGAGCGAAGAAGCTAGTGGTTACCCCTATTTTTACCATGATATTTTTTTTTCGGTAACACATTTCCATATACTTAGTAAAACTTATCTAAAAAGAATTTGGCTCTAGATACTTCACAGAAGTCATTTTTCGTAATTCTCAATATTTTTCCCAAAATTTGAGAAAACTAGCAACAATTTGAAAAACGCCTTTAGTATTTTTTTTTTCTTTTTAATTCAAATTTAAATATAGATAAATAATAATACTTGAAATTTTGTAGCTGGTTTTCATGTTAATAGTGGGATAAAACTGGATGAGCAAAAAATAATTTTATTATTGTAATAATAATAAACTTCATCATTTTTAAGCAAAATTATCTTAAATAAACTTAAGTTCAGCACAAAATTGTTTTCTTGAAGAACTGATTTATTGTTTCTTTAAAATTTAACACACCCATAAAATCCTAGGTGGAGGAGAGAAGAATACCCATGGTATGAAATATATGCGGCGTTTATTCCTCAATTATTTCGTTATAATTAATAGTTTTGATCATTATTTTGATATTCAATGAACTGAAACGATAGATCTTCGAATCTTTCTCGAGTATTAATGCTAAGAGGAAGAAGACAATTGCGGATGTTTTACCTTTTTCATAACACGATTGTGGACGATTTTCAATGCAACATTGTCAATTTTATAAAATTGCAATCGAAGATCATTTTTTTAATATATCACATAATATATTATATTTCATTTAAGTTGTATTATTTAGAATTATTTATTAAGTATTGTACATTATATAATTATTTTTAAACATTTTGCCACTTTGTCAAGCTTGCATTATTATGAGTAAAGCATTTGCAAGATAATGATTAAATTTATATATCACGCTTATAGGTATATCGATAAATGGCTGTTTTCATCCATTGCAACACATTATTATGAAACGCTAATTATGTCTCAAAATATTTACATATTAGTGAAATATGTAAAAATATATAATTCCACTAAAATATTGTAAAATTAAATTGACATTTAATAATAATGATAACAATAATTTCAAAAATAATGATTCAAAATTTAAACACACTATATCATATTCTAATAAAAATGTGCATTTACAATGTATAAAATCCTATATCAAGAATCAAAGGAATAGAGGCAAAACATATATGCTTCGCAATAGTGTTTTTTTTAAATATCGGGTTAAAAATTATCGTCCGCAATCGTGTACTACCGGTATGTAGTTAAGTTTTTAAGATCGACCGCAGTTTAGAAAATGCAAATTCGCAAAAACGGTTTGTTATAGGAAAAAAATTGTGGTAAGAATTACTATTAATACATTATGAAAATAAATATAATTGTCTATTAAATATTAATTATATCGTATAATATAGGAAAATCAATTTACATATAACCCCGAACCCGTCCAGTATATTTTGGTTCACAGCGACCATTATAATTTCAAATGTCAGTAAAGTCATGTTATTTAAAAGGTACAACCAACATAATGACTGTATTGTACTGAAAGGGGTTTTCACATTACGACCATTTTTCTCATTATCATTTATAGCAATGCTGTTATAGCTATGGAAACTGAAGCTCTTTGATTTTCTAGTACTGATTGCATTAGTTACAAATTTAAAATTAAGAACCATGGGCGTCAAGGGGAGAACAAGAAGAGGCATTTCCCCCCCCTATGTTTTCAATTTGGTCTGAAACTTTTACAGTTGTAGGACAGCATGTCATAAGGTAATTTTTCTACCGTTTTTCAACCATCCAACTAAACATATGATGGGTCTCATAGGTTTTTGGAAAAATTGCCCGAAACTGTACGTTTTATTGATAATTTTAAAAATAGATTTGTCTGTTGTCACACACAATCGATTAACCATATTACACAACTATAAAATATAATGACGTGTATAACACACGCTTATTCATATTTTTAGTAAAAAAGTACCCAGAAATTTTGATGTATTTAAGAGAAGAATTAATTTTTTTAAATTTAATCGTACATTATTTTATTAATAATTACGTTTGCCCCTCCCTCTATTGGAAAAAAGTGTCGGTACGCTAATGTTGAGAACCCCTGATCTATTAGTAATATACACATGTGACTTCAGCTGGAGACCTAAATGAACTGTATTATATATTGATAAATTGTTTCAGTTTTAGAAGTTTGTCCATTTGGCATATTAGCACATTAGACTTTTTTTTTAATATTTAGTAACTAAAAAAAGATAGCTTTTAAAAATATTTATAAAAAGAATATACTCTACATAACCGTTGACTATTAAAAAATGAGAGAGCATGAACCTTCCCTTGTATAATGTGTACATTATGATTTTAATTTTAACGATCTTCTAATAGTAAAATTTATATTACAATAGATATAGTATGTAAGACTTAAACAATTACTATATTTTATATTATATAAAAAAAAGTAACTATATCTATTATATGTATATTATAGAAACAATGCATCGTTATATCAATTAATTAAAATTCCATTCATTCATCTACTTACGAAATTATGTCATCTGAATAATTCGTTGGAAGTAAAATAACGGAAATAAAAAGGAATACAAACAAATTACAAAAAAAAAACATAATATTAACTGAAATAATATTTACACAAATGTGTCACGTATATATGAGATGTATACTCATTGTTCGAATATAGGTGTAATTCAGTTCGTCATCAACACATAGTATAGGTTAACAATGAACATCTTATCCAAGAGCGAACTATTAACAACACTTTGTAAGCTAACATCATACTTTTCACGTGAAGACATCCTCAATTAATCACTTCAAATTCAATCAATTAAGTTTTTATTGAACTGTTTTGTGATATAAACTAAAAATCGAAAAATTATACACTGCGCAACTCAAAACTCTCATTTATGTTTTATGACTTATGTTGCTAGTACCTATGCTAAAATAATTTTTAAAATTTCGTTGTACTCTTTGTTAAAAAAAATTGTTATTTAAAATTAATTTAAATATTTCTTTTAAGTTAAAAATGTACATTTTAAATAATAAGTGTCAAGGCGTAGTAAATATCTGTCTTTACTATTGTTTTTTTTCTACATTGTTATAGTTATATTTTTAACACAAAGACTGAAGGTTTTGTTTGACAAATCGATATTCAAATACAACGCGCCGTACATAACACATTTTTCTTTTGATGAAAACAAAACACTTCGTAAGATCCTAACAATCTATGTTTTTAGTTTACTATTGGTCTAGTACTTACTAAAGTGTTTGGTATAGCGAAAGTCAACAAAATGTATGTGTTTGAATATTGAATACATAAAAAATGATAAACATAAATAAAATCTCAAACTCTAATTTATTGAATAAATAAGTAAAAATAAAAATTACAAATAGAAAATAGAAAATAGAAAATTCTATTCAATTTATTTGTCTTACATATTTTATAATTACAAGTACTTATACAAAGTATAACTAATTCTGCACTTATTTGAATCCGTTACTGGTCACCGATAAAATGTTTTAAAGTTTGAGATTAATACAATTAAATATTAATTATCATAACCTAACACATCAAATTTGTAATAAAAATAATTTGAAATATAATTTAAGCTTAGATAAGATTTTTCAGGGCATATATAATCAGAGATTTAATTTAGAATGTCTTGAATTTTAAAAAGTCAGACACACTTCGCATCATAGAATTTCTTCACTCTTCGGGTGAAATGCCTTGGTGGGTGTATTGAATTTTAAAGAAATGATTAAACATTTCTTCAATAAAACAATTCTGAGCGGAGCAACAGTTAATTCAATGTAATTTTACTTAAAAATTATAATTTTTTGTTATTATTACAAAAAAATAAAAATATTTTTTACTCAGCTGGATGAATTACATTTCAATTTTATTTTATTGCTTAATAAATTGCGTCTCAGTATTAATCTACTATTAAGTAAATATTACGTCCCTGTCTTTTATAAAAACATAGAAGAAAATCTAAGGAAAAGAGTGTATTTAAATTTTAAATCTGAACAATCATCAAAATGCTATGAAAAACCATGTTAGAAAGATAATCGGGAATTTCTATATTTTGTATTTAATTATTATATTATTATTTTTAATTATTTGAATACTTATTACAGTATTATTCTGAAATATTTTCGGATTACTACCTGATCACTCATCAGCGCATAATAGATAGACGATACGCAAAAAACGCCAGAATGAGGTTGGCTATAATATAGGATCAAATAAAGCATAGGTAATTATAATATTATAATATTAGATTCTGAACGAAGTGAAGAAGCTTATGATTTTACAATGATGTTTATTTTTTCTTTTTTTTTTTTTCTCTTTCTGTGAACACTTTTTCGTATAGAAATACTTGTCCCAAAGTTTCGAT